>PVIA01016507.1:0-18653 GCA_004024845.1 Tonatia bakeri | reverse complement strand
CAAAGGAAAGATCTCAGCCAAAGGCACAGATAGTCTTATCGGACCCTAGAGGGACTTCTTGTATATATCAGTGCTACTTTCTCCCTGGTTTATCTACCTGTTTGCACAGCATAAAAATTATTTTTTCAGGTAACACTTCCATAGCTGTAATTAACATCAAGGCTGTAATTTCCTAATGTGGGCAAATGAAGAGTTACTCAGCTAAAAAAAGATCTGCCTAACAGTTTCTAGATACACTTACAGCACATTTCTATTAAGAGATTTTCCTACATGCAATGTGTGGCAACATGCATGTGCATGTGCATTATTCATATGAGTTGCTGCTCCAGCCATTTTCATGCATCATGTATTACAAGGTGGGATCCGTCTTTTCCTGAGGAGGAGGAAGTGTGTTCTTTTCAGACAAATCCTAAATTAGAATTTCTGGACCTTAACTGACATTGATGGTTTTGTCTGTAATAGACTTGAAAAACACTTCTTTTTCCACTGTGCGATCTTCCATTTGTTGGAAAAATATGTCAATAGAAGAGTAGAGAATCATACTTTCCTTTATGAAATTCAATGTTTATTCAACATTACTAAAATGTTTTATGAAAGAGGGTTCCTATGTAGATTAACAACATCTAGAAAGAGGATAATTTTAAGGTGCCAAACTACAGCTAAAACCAAATACTAACTTTAAAAAACAGACTTTCAAACCCTTGTCCAAGGTATCATTGGCAAATATATTTTCCCACACAGTTGGTCCCCTTTTCATTTTACTGCTGTTTTCTTTAACCGTGCAGAAGGTTTTTGCTTTGATGCGGTCTCACTTGTTTATTCTTTCTTTTGTGTCCCTTGTTCTAGAGGACATACTGGTGAAAATATTGCTGCTTGGAACATCTGAGAATTTCCTGCCTATGTTCTCCTCTAGGACTTTTATGGTGTTGCAAGTTATATTTAAGTCTTATTCACCTTGAATTTAGTGCTGGAAGCAACCTACATGCCCACCAGTAAATGAGTGGATAAAAAAACTATGACACATTTACACAATGAAATACTATGCTGCAGAAAGAAAGAAGGAGCTCCTACCCTCATGACAGCATGGATGGATCTGGGGAGCATTATGCTAAGTGAAATAAGCAGGTGGTGAAAGACAAATACTATATGATCTCACCTATAAGTGGAACCTAATCAACAAAACAAATAAGCAAAAAAAATATAACCAGAAACGTTGAAATAAAGAACAAACTGACTGTAGACAGAGGGGAGAGGGGAAAGGGATAATGGGGGAAAATAGAGAAAGGTCCCTCAAGGAACATATATAAAGGACACATGGACAAAGCCAAAGAGGGTAAGTTTGAGGGTGGGAGGTGGGGATGGGTGGGTTGGGGGCCATGGTGGGGTGAAAATGGAGACAACTGTACTTGAACAACAATAAAAAAACACAAATAAAAATAGAGTTTCAGCAGCTAGGAAGGAGTTAATACTTCTTTTGGAAATGTGCTTTTAGGGTTCTGTATATTGATTTATTAGCAGACTCTGCTAAACTTTATTTCTTTCATTCTTATACTATTAATTCTATTTTAATTTGCTTAATTCTACAGAGCAACAAGAACCCAAAACTTTGGATATAACAACTGCAAAAAAAGAAGTGTGAGACTGAGATAATGACACTAATCAAGAGATTGCAAATCAACATTTAATTTATTTATACCTTTTTTTTAATTGGATGGAAGCTTTATACCCTAAAAGGATTTGATGGATACCTTAAAGAGGTATAAAGTATTAAATACATTAAAGTTAATTGATAGGGAAGAAACATCTAGAAGTAGAAAAGAAACGTGATAACTGATTATTTTTTTAGAAATCTTTTAGAAGGTTGATATAATCTGTGTCAAAGAGGATTGATTATAAAGGAGGCAAAAGAGGGAGGGAAACTAGTTAATGGAATGCTGTGTCAGCTAGAAGGGCTGCCATGCACAAATGGCAAAGCAAACCCAACATTCATATTCTATTCTAATCTAGCAAGTTTTAGAAAGCTCATTTCTCCTGCTCACTTTACCTGAAAGCCATTTGGAAATGAACTTGTGCTTGTAATTGGCTTTGTGGAGTCCCTGCCCTACTACACCATGGCTCAGGGACTGGCACATGCCAAGTACTTAGTAAATGTTAAATGATTTATTACTAGACTGTTTCATTCAAATTGTGTAGAGCTCTATGCTTTCAACAGAGGATGTTACAGTCATGAATATTCTGAATTTAGTGTGCCCTTAATAAATCTATAGAACATTTTATTCTATCCCTGAGGAAAAAAATAAGAAAAAACATTTTTGTCTTTATTTCATTATAGATTCAATTCTTGGTGAATTAAAATAAGCTCCTAAATGTCTGCTAAATGAGCAAGAAAATGTCTTTAATTGTTAATACCTCTGATCTGAATAATGCAGAGATTAGAAATGTTTAGAAACAGGATATACTATATGTTAACACTGTATGTTAACAAAAGAGAAAATAATTTGGTCTTTCAACCACAGTGTCCTAATCCTAAATCCAAAAGGCCTGCTGAATTTAGTTCTTAGGTAAAAGGCAACTATAAAGCATTTACTAAGCATTTAGGGAGAGAAACGGGGTGCACATTACACAGAGTTTTGAAACCTGGAGGCTGATCTAATCAAACTGATTTCCAGAAATTAGTTACTGATCCCCTGCACAGTCCTCCAGTCATACCAGGCACTTTGTACTAGAGGGATGTTCTTTTATATTCACTAATGTTGGAGAGACACATAAACTGTAAGTAAGTGAGAAATAAACAGTCAAGCGTTGTCCAGATGGCTGGAGAGTGATTACTCATTAAGGATAATGAAGAATGAGGTTCAGAAAAGATCCCTTGGATTAGGAGGGTAAGTAATTAAGGAATTTGGAAGAGAAAATTAAGGAAGCTCAACACCTGTCCAAAGAGGTTATTTGAGAAAAGTAACCATAATTAGACAAGACTGTCTTTTATATTATATTTATTTATATGGACAAATGTATAATGGTATTACAGTACTCATCGAAATTTGATGTAACATTGGCATTTAATTCTAACTAAGAATTCTGCCTGATTCTATCATCTTGGGTATTCAGCCTGAAATTTGTGTTCACATTTTTTTCTTCCTTTCTCTTCCTTCTTTCTTTCCTGCCTATGTATATCTGTATGTGTTTATTTAATATGCAGAGTCTGGCACAAGTAATGCCCCTGGTTTATTACAAATACTTTTTTAAAATTTATTTTTATTTTTTATTGCTATTCAATTATAGTTGTCCCACATTTTTCCCCATTGCTCTCCCTTGCACCATCTGCCACTGACCCCCACCCTTACATTCAATCCCTACCCTGTTGTCCATGCCCATGGGTCCTGTACACATAATCCTTGACCCTTCCCCTTCTTTCCCCTGTTATTCCCCTCTCTCTTCCCCTCTAATCACTACCTGTTCATTTTTTATTTCCATGTATGTGATACTGTTTTGCTTGTTTGTTTGTTTTGTTGATTAGGTTCCACTTATAGCTGAGGTCATATGGTATTTGTCTATCACCGCCTGGCTTATTTCACTTAACATAATGTTCTCCAGTTCTGTCCATGGGGTCGAGAAGGGTAGGGGTTCCTTCTTTCTGCTGTGTAGTATTCCATTGTCTAAATGTACTAGAGTTTTTTGATCCTCTCATTTACTGATGGGCACTTAGGCTGCTTCCAGCACTTGGCTATTGTCAATTGTACTGCTATGCACTGGGGTGCATAGTTCTTTTGAGTTGGTGTTTCAGGATACTTAGTGTATAATCCCAGCAGTGGAATTGCCAGATCAAAAGGAAGTTCCATTTTTAGCTTTCTGAGGAAGTCTCATTCTGTTCTCCGCAGTGGTTGCACCAGTCTGCATTCCCACCAACAGTACCCAAGCATTCCCTTCTCTCCACAACTTCACCAGCACTTGTTGTTTGTTGATTTGTTAATGATGGCCATTCTGACTGTTGTGAAGTGGTATCTCATTGTGATTTTAATTTGCATCTCTCTGATGGCTAGTGATGCTGAACATTTTTTCATGTGTCCATGGGCCATCTGTGTGTCCTCCTTGGAGAAGTGTTTGTGAAGGTCCTTTGCCCATTTTTTTAACTGGATGTTTGTCTTCCTGGTGTGGAGTTCTGTGAGTTCATTATTTATTTTGGAAATCAAATCCTTGTCTGAGGTATCATTGGTAAATATGTTTTCCCATATGGTTGATTTTTTTTCATTTTGTTAATGTTTTCTTTAGCTGTGCAGAAGCTTTTTAATTTGACATATTCCCATTTGTTTATTCTTTCCTTTATATCCCTTGCCCTGGAGGACATATCAGTGAAAATATTGCTGCATGGGATATCTCAAATTTTCTTGCCTATGTTTTCCTCTAGGATTTTTTATGGTGTCTGACTTATATTTAAGTCTTTTATCCATCTTGAATTTATATCGGTGTATGGAATTAGTAGATGGTCAAGTTTCATTCTTTCACATGTACTTGTCCAGATCTCCCAATGCTATTTATTGAAGAGGCCATGTTACTCCATTGTATGCTCTTGCCACATTTGTTGAATATTAATTGACCACAGAGACATGGGTTTATTTCTGGGCTCTGTACTCTGTTCCTTTGGTTCATGTGTCTGTTCTTATGCCAGTACCACACTGTTTTGATTACAGTGGCCTTGTAATATAGTTTGACACCAGGTATTGTGGTCCATCCAACTTTATTCTTCTTTCTCAAAATTGCTGGGGCTATTTGGTGTCATTTATGGTTCCACATAAAATTTTTGAGAATATTTGTTCTATACTTGTGAAATATGTCATTGATGTTTGATAGGGATTGGGTTGAATCTTAGATTTCTCTGGGTAAGATGGACCTTTTAATGATGTTAATTCTTCCAATCCATGAACATATTATATGCTTGCATTTATTTGTGACTTTCTTAATTTCTTTCTTCAGTTTTGTATAGTTTTCTGAGTACAGGTTTTTATGTCTTTGGTTAAATTTATTCCTAGGTATTTTTTTTTCTTGTTGCTATAGTAAATGGAATTTCTCCCCTAGTTTCTGTTTCTGATATCTCAATGTGAGTGTACAAAAATGTCTTCGATTTCTGAATATTGATTTGTATCCCACTGTCTTGCCAAATTCACTTATTAGATCAAGTAGTTTTTTTATGGAGTGTATAGGGTTTTCTGTATGCATTATCATGTCATCAGCAAATAATGACAGTTTTACTTCCTCCTTTCCAATTTGGATGCCTTTCATTTTTTTTTTTCTTGTCTGATCACTGTGGCTACAACTTGTAATACTATGATAAATAGAAGTGTGAAAGCAGACACCCTTGTCTTGTTCCTGATCTTGGGGGGAAGCTTTTAGGTTTTGCCTTTTGAATATGATGTTGGCTGCAGGCTTCTTGTATATGGCCTTTATTATGTTGAGGTAAGTTCCCTCTACTCCTATTTTGCTGGGTGTTTTTATTGTAAATGGGTGCTGTACTTTATCAAATGCCTTTTCAGCATCTATTGATATGATCATGTGGATTTGTCTTTTCTTTTGTTTGTGTGATGTATTGCACTTATTGATTTGCAGGTATTGTACCATCTTTGCATCCCTGCGATGAATCCCACTTGATCAAGGTATATGATCTTTTTAATGTATTGCTGAATCTGGATTGCCAATATTTCATAGAGGATTTTAGCATCTATTTTTATCTGCAATATTGGCCTGTAGTTTTCTTTTTTGTTATTTATTTATCTGATATTGGAATTAGGATAATACTGGCCTCATAAATAGAGTTTGGGAGTCCTCCCTCTTCTTGCATTTTTGGGAATAGTTTGAGAAGGATCAGGGTCAGCTCTTCCCTAAGCGTTCAGGAGAATTCACCTGTGAAGCCCTTTGGTCCTAGGCTTTTGTGTGCCAGGAGTTTCTTAATACTGCTTCAATTTCTCTAGCTGTCATTGGTCTATTCAGGCTTTCTGCTTCTTCTGAATCAGTTTTGGAGAATTATATATTTCTAGAAAATTGTTCATTTCACACAAGTTTTCAAATTTGTTGGCACATTTTTGTTCACAGTAATTTCTGACAATCCTTAGCATTTCTTTGGTATCTGTTCTAATTTCTCAACTTTTGTTTATTATTTTATTTGTGTGGGTCCTCACTCTTTTTTTCTTGATGAGTCTTGTTAATGGCTCATCAATTTTTTTAATCTTTTCAAAGAACAAGCCCTTGGATTTATTGATCCTTTGAATTGTTCTTTTAGTCTCTATGTCATTTTACTCTGCTCTAATCTTGATCATTTCCTTTCTTCTACTTGCTCTGGGCTTCATTTGTTGTTGTTCCTCCAGTTTTTGCAGGATGTGGGGTTGGGTTGTTTATTTGAAATTTTTCTATCTTTTTAGGTAGGCCTGTATTGCTATGAACTTCCCTCTCAGGACTCTTTTACTATGTCCCATAGGTTTTGGACTATTATATGTTCATTTTTATTTGTTTCCAGACACTTTTAAATTTATTACCTGATATCATTGTTTACCCATTCATTGTTTAATAACATGTTATTCAGTCTCCATGGATTTGATTGTTTTTGAGTTTTTTTCCTTGAGTTTCATGCCATTGTGATCTGAGAAAATGCTTCATATGATTTCAATTTTCTTGAATTTGTTGAGTCTTGTTTTGTGTCTTATCATGTGGTCTTCCCTTGAAAATGTTTCTTGTGTATTTGTAAAGAATGAGTATTTTGCTTCTTTGGGGTGAGAGGTTTTATACATATCAGTTAAGACCTTTTGATCTAGAATGTCATTCAGTGCCACAATATCCTTATTGGTTGTTTGTTTGAACAATCTCTCCATTGTTGTCAGAGGGGTGTTAAAACCCCTTACTATGGGTGTGTTGCTGTCTATATCTTTCTTGAATTTCTGCAAGATTTTCCTTACATATTTGGGTGCTCCTATGTTGGGTGCATATATGTTTACAAGGGTTACATATTCCTTTTTTAAAGATTTTATTTATTTATTTTTAGAAAGTGGAAGGGAGGGAGAAAGAGAGAGAAATATCACTGTGTGGTTGCCTCTCATATGGCTTCCACTGAGGGCCTGGCCTGCAACCCAGGCATGTGCCCTGACTGGGAATTGAACCAGCGACCCTTTGGTTTGCAGGCTGCACTCAATCCACTGAGCTACACCAGCTGGGTGGGTTATATCTTCTTGATGTATTACTCCCTTAAGTATTATGAAGTGTCCTTCTCTGTTTTTTATGGCCTTTGTTTTGAAATCTATTTTGTTTAATGTAAGTATTGATATCCCAGCTTTTTTCCCTGTCCATTTGCTTGGAGTATTTTTTTTTAAACTGTCCACTTTCAGTCTGTGAAGATCTTTTGTTCTTAGGTAGGTCTCTCGTAGGCAGCATATGTGTGGTTCATGTTTTCTTATCCATATAACTACCCTGTTTCTTTTGGTTGGAATATTTAATCCATTTACATTTAAGGTTATTATTGATAGGTTCCTATTCGATGCCATTTTTTTCTTTTTTTCTGTTGTTTATCTCTGTCTCTCACTCTCTTCCTTCATCTTTTTTTTTTTTTTTAAGAATTTATTTCTAGAGGGACAAGGGATGGAGAAAGAGAGGGAGAGAAACATCAGTGTGTGGTTTCCTCTGATGCGTCCCCAACCAGAGACCAGGCCTGCAACCCAGGCATGTACCCTGACTGAGAATCAAACCTCTGACTTTTTGGCCAGCCGATACTCAATCCACTGAGTCACAACAGCTTCCTCTTTATCTTCTTAAAGCAGTTCCTTTAGCATGTGTTTCAATACTGGCTTGCTGGAGGTGTATTCTTTCAGTCTTCTTTTGTCTGGGAAGCTCCTTATTTCACCTTCCATTTTAATTGAGAGCCTCTCTGGGTAGAGTAGTCTTGGTTGCAGGCCTTTGCTTTCACACTTGGAATATTTCTTGCCATTCTCTTCTTATTTGTAGTATTTCAGTTGAGATCAGCTGCTAGCCTTCTTGGAGTTCCTTTGTTACTATCAGTTTCCCCCTTGCTGAATTTAAGTTTCTTTCTTTGTCTTTAACACTTAATATTTTAATTGTGATGTGTGTTGGAGTAGGCTTCTTTGGGTTCACCTTGATTGGGGTCCTCTGTGCTTCCTGACTTGCATGATGTTTCCCCTCGCCTAGTTAGGGAAGTTTTCTGTCCTTGTTTTTTAAACAGGTTTTCTATCCCTTGCTCCTTTTCTTCTTCTTGTATTCCTATGATGGGAATGTTGTTACATTTCATGTTGTCCTGAAGTTCATTTAAACCAAGCATGCCCAACCTTTTGGTGTCTCTGGACCACAGTGGAAGAAGAAGAATTGTCTTTGGCCCTGCATTAAATATACAAACACTAAAAAACTAATGAGCAAAAAAAAAATGTTTTAAGTAAATTTACCATTTTTTGTTGGCCATGGGTTGGACACCCCTGCAACTATCCTCATACTTTTTGAGTACTTTTTCATTTTGTTGCTCTGCCTGGGTATTTCTTTCTACCTTTTCTTCCAACTTCCTGATTTGGTCCTCTGCTTCCTCCAAGCTGCTTTAATTCCTTCTAGTGTATTTTTTATTTCAGATATTGTATTCATTTCTTTCTGTTTTTTTTTATAGTTTCTATTTCCTTTTTCACGCTGTCATAGTTTGCACTCAGTTCCTTGTAGTTGTCACTGAGTTCCTTGAACATTATTATAACCATATTTTTAATTCTGTGTCTGAATAATTTTTTGCTTCAATTTCATTTAATTCTTTTTCTGGGGATTCTTCCATTCCTTTTAGTTGGGGGTTCTTTCTTTGTCTCCCCATTTTACATGATTCTTTTTGTTTGTTTCTGCATCTCAGAATGCTCTGCTTTGCCTGCATATCTTTGTGGGGTGGACTTCTGTGGTTGGAATTCTGTGGGACTCAGTGGTACAGTCTCTTTGGTCTCCTGATCTGGATGCTCTAGGGTTGCCCTTTACTTAGTTTGTGTAGGCTCTTCTGTTGCACTTGGACTTTGCTCATTGGTAACTCATTCATTGGTGGGTTCTCCCCTCCAGCTGGCTTACTTGTTGTCACAACTCCTGCTGTGTCTTGTATGTTATCTACCTTAGGTCTTCAGTAGAACATTCCTCTCACTGCCCTCTAAATTTTAGGTGGAACTTTTCTTGTTCTTCTAATGCAAACTTCCTATTCTGTTGAGATATTCCCTACTTCATAGTCGATTTCTCTTTTATTTGCTGCTTCTATAATTCTTTTCTCTCAAATAGTCTATCCTCTCCAATTCTTATACTCCAGGATATAGCAGTGTTTGTTCACAAACTTGTCTGTGCCACTAGTTCCTTCACTTCCTTTGATAGCCCTCTCCACGGGGCATGGCACAAATCCTGAGTACAAAATATTTTATTACAAAATTATAAGCATGTAACTCAGTAACATAATGAGATCACACTCAAGCACAGCATATGACATTTTAGGTGAAATGTTCGTATTAAAACTATAAAGTATTACACCCATATTATTACCCTACCAACCACACTCAAGCAGGCATTAGTTCTGCTGAACCCTGAGTATTCATTTAATTTACTTCCAATTATAAAAATAATCCAAGAATAATATAAGAATTTATCTAATAAATTTTTTAAGTGGTAGTGATCAAGAGGAAGTCCCCTCTGGAGGCACTGCTCTACCTACTTCTTCACCTTCAACTACATTCCTCTGTCACTAGGGTTAATTCCTGCAACTAGTTTATGTTGGTTACTCTCTGAAATGACTCTATGTTTACATTTTCAAAATTTTAAATAGATTTTAGAGAGAGAGAGGAAGAGAGAGAGGGAGAGAACCATTGATTTGTTATTCCACTTATTTATTCATCATTTGGTTGATTCTTATACGTGCCCTGACTGGGGATCAAACCCACATCCTTGGTATATTTACATGATTGTCTATCCAACTGAGTTATCTGGCCAGTGGTAACCACTCTACATTTGAATCTTTTCCTAACATGCTCTTTTAAATGCTAAAATTCTTCCTTGAGTATATCAGAGAAGCAAATATGATGAAGTGAGATAAATTCTTCCAACAGTATGCTCCTCTGTGAACTTATAGAAATCTGACTCTGGCTAATTGTATATTAATATTTAATTGACAAAAAATTTTAAAGTATTTTTTTTGTTCTTGTGAGAGAAAAAGTTTTCATACAACAGTTTTATGTATGGCATAAATCTTGAATAAAAATATTCTGATTAATACTGCTTTGACCATTTATATTTATAATACATAAAATCCACTTTGACCAAATTTAATTTTATCCATTGCTTATTGAGTTTTTTTGGAGAAGAATTTCTCCATGACATGCACTTTTTATTGTACCCACTTTAATTGTTATGACTGCTTCTCAATAGTTATAGTGACTAACTGAATGAATAATGGACAGGAAGACTCCTGCAGTGAAACAGACTCCCCCTTCAGTGATGGTGGTGGGACATTGAGTGATGAGCCTTCTAATTAACAGTGGATACACACTGTCATGGGATTTTATCATTGCATTTCAATTAAATGTAGAGGCTCTTATGACAAATCACTGTGCTTTACCAATGAAGTGAGCTTCATTTGGAACCGAGCTGTGCCTCTCTCTCCTTTATCATGTACAAGCAATGTGCTCTGAAATAGAACTTATTTATGCATGCTTTTGTTTATGTCAGACAACTGTTTCAAATAAAAAATTAAAAGACGGGGTGGATGCTTGAAATTCCTTTTCTATGACCTTCAAAATTTAGTGACTTCTGACAACAGCATGCCAAAAGCCAGGAAAGAAATGGTGCCCTGTGGTCTTTCCAGAGAGGGAAGCACTGTGCAGTTCTTATCTGAACTTAGTTCTGAAGTCTTCAAATATACAGATGTGATGTTATCCCTGAGATGTTACTCTTACCTATTTGCATTCCAAAGTGTTCCTTTTGTGGTAAATAAGTGTGAGTCAAGATATAGCCAGAGATTCAGGTATTATCCACAGCCTCGTTTACCATTGAAAAACCTATCTTCAGCATGAGGTAAGTGACTGTAACTGACTATCATTGTTGAAGTGACTATAAATTATTCTAGTGCTTTAACTGAAAATTTTCAGCTACTTCTCTATTCTTTTACATTTTTACCCATGGATAAAAGTTTCTAGTAAATTAGAAAATAAGACGAAGAAAAAATGAATAACATACTCCTATAGCAAGTATAAAGAGGGATAGAATGAACATCCATGATGACTCAGTCAAGAGTAGAAAAAGTATGTTTCTGACATATGTATGTGTTATTTATAAATACATACACATACATGTATATAGATATGCATAGGGACACATTTATTTACATAGTTATGCAAATTTGAGGGTTTTTTAGAATGTAGAGGAAGGCTGTCTCATACCTTAGTGTCCTATGTCTGTACTCACTTTATAAAAATATCTTTAACTGTGATGTTGCGATCTATGTATAAATCCCTTCACTTCTCTCTCCCATGGAGTGTGCTTTTAGTTTGTCTTTTAACTGGCAGGCCGATCTTCATGTTTCTCCAGCCCAGCCAATGGTCTGCAGTGTTGCCTCTTCACGAGCAGGGCATCTCCTACATGTCCCCGTTAGCAGGTTCCACCAAACTGGATATACTCTGTGGCTCCAGTGAGGCTTGAGAAGATTGCTATTGAAGACTTCCAGTAGCAGAGGGCAGGGTAGACATTTTAAAGCTGGCTTGAGTGTTGAGAAGGGAAGACTTGTATTTTCCTTTTCAATCATAGATTTGCACTAAGAATAAGCTACCTTCTTCCATATTCTGTCTTAGGATATTTGAAATTTGGTTTTCTAATTTCTAGGTTAATAAAAATTATATATCAAAACAATATAAACATAAAGAATAACAACAATGTACACCCCCCCTTAAATTCTGGACTGATAGCGTGATTATGTGAAATTCAAGTTAGAAAAGGAATCACTATTAGTTTTGAACTCAAATTTAAATATCACTGTAAAATATGAAGAAGTAATTAGAGATAATTGAATACATATGTTAAAAAGACTAAATATCACTAAAAGAAAATCATCATTAGCCATAAGTTCCCAACTTTCAATTACTGGAACCACTTTCTCATGTGTATTTCAAGAAACATTAGGTTCTATACGTATAAACATCTTCTGTTCTCCCTTCTTAATTGTAAATTTATCTAATACTTGGATGTATTGTAATAAATTATAAAACCTTGGTGGTTGTGTGGGTTTGCTGCCCAGGGATAATGGATCCTAATGGTCTGAGCAGAGTTCATCTGCTAGGATTTAATTTCTTTTCTATCCTTCCATTTTTCTTAAGGGCACCTTTTTACTCCCCTCAAATTATAGATAATTGTATTATCTTTTAGGTGATCCATTAAAAATACTTGCTAACTTATTTTGATACATTTATTTCAAACTTGTATTTTTCCAAGAAATACATCCCACACATTTTTATTCCACTGTTGACCACATTCATACAATATTATGATTATACCGGGTCCGGCAGAAGTAATGCCTGCTTGAGTGTGGTTGGTAGGGTAATAATAGGGGTGTAATAACTTATAGTTTTAATATTAATATTTTACCTAAGATGTCATGTGGTGTGCTTGAGTGTGTTCTTGTTATATTACACGATTACATATTTATGATTCTGTCACAAAATATTTTGTAATCAAAGGGCGTTATTTGTGCCACAACCTGTATTTTTGCCATATATGAGAGGTCTCTCCAGAAGGTACCCAGCCATGTACTATGAAAAATAGAGGCATTTATTGGAGAAGATACCAGATACAAGGAACATTGTATATAGGACATTGACACCTCACTCTCTTTCAAAGTAGTCACCTTGGGACCTCACACAGTTCTATCAGTTGCCATCAGTTGCCCCACCGTATTTTCCTTAATCTCATTGACAGCCTGAAATCTCTTCCCTTTTAAAGGTGATTTTAGTTTTTGAGAAAGCCAGAAGTCACAAGGCACCAAATCTGGACTGTAGTGGGGCTGAGTCACCTGGGTGATTTGATTTTCACCAAAAATTTGCACAAGACATGATGCATGAGTGGACGTGTTGTCATAATGAAGCTGCCAATCACCACTTGCCCATAACTGTGACCTTCTGAATCATCCAAATAGTTTTCATGGAGGAATGTTCAAGCTTAACACAGAATTTGATGCAGATTCTTTGCTCTACTCTCTCAGTCATTTTGAATGTGATGACCACACAGTATATATACTTACTTAACAGTATCTACCACCCCCACTGACTAGTGCAATGAAATTGTCATCGTTCAAGCATGTGCATTCCAGTCCACTCTCCTTGGCTGCCAGGTTACATGGATGACATGCAAACCATTCTCATTATATTAACAATGGATAGACTTTTTCCAGACAGACCTCATATGTCCATATAGATCACCTTTAATTGATATTCTTTTGAGACCTCTGTGGGCAAATATATAAGGACAAATCCATGACAAAGGCTTTTGTTCCACATCCCTAGGTCAAAATTTGATAACTTAGGTTAGAGCATTGGATAGCTCCTTTTGCTCATTTCAGTGATGGTAGGAATTGCAAATACTTTGTTCTTCAAGCATGAGAAGAGCCAGCATTAATCTGATGGCATTTTTTAGGGAATATTTTTATGGAGGCAGCAGTTCTGACAAGCAATCTCAGATTCCCTTACTTCATGTGTGTTGGAGAAAGGCTTAGAAGGGAAAAAAGAAAAGAGGAATGGCTGAAATTTCTCTGAGAAGGGTAACATTCAACCCTATCTCTATACAAGCAGCCATGTATAAGAATAATGAAGTCAGCCATTTTTCTGGTCTTTAATTTACTTATCAAAATGAATACCTCACTCATTAGCAGAATGGACAAAAAAAAAAAAAATCCTTGATTTTCCCCAGTACTCTCCTTCCTTTGGAATGAAACATCCTTGGAGGCAGGTGGTGATAGCAGGCTGGAACGAAATTTGGTTCCTACATGTTGGCATGGTATTTTGTTAAAAGGTTAAAATTAATCTAGCGTTATGCTCTTATTATGTAGCCCTGATCTTTGGCACTTTGATCATGTTTTTATTTCTGAGCAGGAGAGTAATTACTTTTTGTAAGAAATAACCTTGGCCCTACCAATGGATGCTCTCTTGTTTATCTCCATGTGCAGGTTGAGTGCCTTTCTCTTGAAGCGTTTGTTCCTGTCAACTTTCATAAGAAAATGTCAATTGGGCCTCTGGGTTGAGGAGTTGTTACAACATATGACTTTGCATTTAACCAGAAAAACAGAATCGCTGCACTCCAGGTACTTGTCAGTGAATATAATCTTAAACTCACTGCCATTCAACGCTTAACAGAAGCTCAGCTGGGAGAAACAATATTTCTGAAAGATTGTCTGAAGGACATGTGGTCTGTCCACTTACATAGCTACTCTTAAATCTACCTCATCTGAGCCAGGCAGACAGAAGTTCTGGAACACTGTTTGGGAATGCTTTTACTAAATGGTGGAATGGCATTTGCAATAAGCTTATACTGAGTGATTTTAAAAGGAACAGATCTTTGAAACCCACTGTGTTTACCATGAGGCTATTGTTAATGATTCTTTCCTATATTCCACAGTTTTCTCTTCATGAAGGCCCACAGGAGAAACTTCTCTTTCATGTCAGTACCAGCCATGTATATGTTCTCTTTTGCAACTGGTTTGTTTAGAAACTCATAAACACTGAATCATAACTAACTGTACTTCTGCCTTTGAATTATTTGCTAGCAAGTATAAAGCTGAAGTTAAAATCCATTTGAGGAAAGCATGTGGAATTTGTAACATATACTTTAAGGCTTAACTTTGTGTCTGGCCTCACCTTATTTGACTTTACTTAATTTATCCTTTGTTGTGGGTAAGATAGAGAAGGGCAAGGAAAGTCTACAAAGACCTGATTGATGGAGTCTGCAAGGACAGTAGTTCCTGGGTGAAGAAGAGAAACCCCCTTCACCTGTAAAGCAAAATGCTTTGGCCTATAGGTAAATCCACACATAAATAACGTTCCAGAGACATCTAGGTCATAATAAGTCCCACTGATGTGTCACTGTCTGTTTGGCACTCAAATATTCTACCTCCAGTGATCTACTTTTTCTTTTTCCTGGTCTTCCTCCAAGGTAAGAGCCCTTCTGGGGAATTGAAGAGGGCATTTGGCAATGGAGTGGATGAGGAGGAGATGGAGTCTAGAAATGATAAGACAGAATCCACAGGCATTTTGTTGCTTTCAAAGCCCTGTTCAGGAATTAAGTAGAAACATTTGAGTCTGAAGCTAACCATCCAGATAACATACTGGCACTTGGCCACCAAGTGAATGTGTGCGCCAGGTCATTAGTCACACAGATGCTTCCTCCACAGCTTGTGTCAAAGTCTGTCACTGATGTTGACAGCAGCAGGTAAGTCACACTTTCCCGGACATAACTGCTTGCTATAGAAATTATAAACCTTAATTTTCACCAAATGTTAAAGGACCTTTTTGCTTTTTCTAAAATAACAGATAAAGCAGTATTTTCCAAACCCTGCTCTGTGGAGGATGACAAGCGTTTTCCTTCATCAGCCTCTGTGTAATGAGAATGTGATGTGAGATAATGCAGGGAGTTTTTCATGAAGCTAAAGTTACTTCATTTAAAAATCTGTATTACATTTGGAAATTATACATTTTGTATTTTTAAGTGTTCATATGTTTTTTCCTTTATGACACTATGATAATAGATTTTTAAAAATGCCTTCTGTGATAAAATAGTGATAATAGTAATAGTAATAATCCAAATAAGTCTCTAGGGCTGACAAGTATAGCTGTTCAGGTTGTTTACAGCATAAGACAGTAAAATTATATGTGAATTACATGTTTGGTGATTATCTAAATTCTGGAAACCACTGACTGAAAGGATGTGAGCTTTTTATGTACTAAATATATCCTTTCCCCCTACAGTTAGAGAGTTTACTGATTGTTTCACACTAAATATTGCCTCCTCATAAATGATTTCTGTGAAAGCATTGTGGAGATGAGAATTACCCACATATTAGTAAAAATATAGTGCTGATTAATATCTTCACTGATGTGAGAGAGAGCCCTTCAAAAGACAGTATCTGCAACTCAGGGCCCCCACATTCCCAGTTGTCAACAGCAACGCCTCTTTCTCAGGTTGTTGATTGACACTGAAAGGCACTTGATAACTCCTCGAATGTATTTAATGTGCTACAGTAGAGTGAAAGACAGGAGGGTTCTCATGCATTGTCTGTTGCCCTACTGTGTCATCAGAAAACAAGTTAAATGATTTTGTTCTAGGTCACTGATCTCCTTTCGTTAGGAAGATGTGCATTGTAGAGAGGCTCTGTGCAGATGTGTGTGCATACACACAGTCTTTGCCATTACCCAGATCCATTATGCACAGCTGAAATGGAATGGGATCAGAGTTATTGCAGGGCAAGGAAATTAAGCACACTAGACACAAAACCAACGCTTTGTCAAATTTAGAAATTAGGTTCTCAAGACCATACAAATAACACAGGACATGTCACTGCATGGTTACTACAAGTATAAGGAAACATGCCTTTTTGGTGTCAGAAGTTTTTGTAGAACTCCTAATCCTTACTCAATGCACTAAGAGAAGAGATGGATAAATACATTTCATCCAGTAATTAGTTTTGTGAGACTGAGTGAGTGGGAGTGATATTTGAAACAAAAATATTTTTCATTCCTCCTTTACTAGAATATCAAAAATTTACCCACTGTGGTTAAATATGTTATGGACTTTAAGTTATAGAATTCAGTTTTCTTGTCATATTTCTATAAGAGATCATCTCATAAATGACATTTTCTAGATAATTCTTACATTACTGTATTTGTGGATAACTTCTAATGTGTGAGATTAACAAGTTACCTGTCACAACTAATTTTTTGAGAACATTAATAAGGCATTCTGATTTGGCTCAACCTCCTCCGAGAGCATTACAATGGTGAGTCATTTCATCTGCATGCGGTTAGGCTTCAGCACAATGTAGATATTATATGAAGTGTACTTTATAATGATTTTGAAAAAACACTTTTAGATATGATAAAATATAAATTGAGTTTTATTTGAGATGTCAGTAATGATCTCAAAAGTTTCTTTTTGCCTAAAAATTTGAGCATTTGCTAATACTAAATATTTTTGTCCTATTAAAGTTTTCAGGAAAAAGGTGGGATATAAAATGTTAAAATTAACTCCTGTTAGTTTTCATAACAATACATACCCATGTTTTCCCATATTCTCTCCTTTTCCTTCTGCCACTTCTCTGCTTTAAATTCTTACCATCTATAACTTTCATCACTTTTCTCTCCTCTTTGATTATCTTTTTACATCCAGCCACTTGGGCCTTTTTGACTATAAACTCTGTTCTTCCCTGGTGCAGCACTGCTTGCAAGGGAGTTTGTCGCAAGAGTGGAATATCTATTTCTGGAAACATTTGAGCCTAAATTTTAAAGAAATCTAAAAAGTGAATGCTACCTTGAAGCAAACAGGTAGCTTCCTCATGGGGGCCCTCCTAAAATGATGATTTTGCTTTTCATCAGGATATGTCTCATTCATGAACACATCCATAGAATCGATACAATTTTTAAGCAAATGAGATAGATACTGATAGTAAGTAAATTTAAAATAGACAATATATATTACCTCCTCCCAAGAATAGAAACAAGAGGTTGTACTATCATCTTTAGCAATTTTTTTGCTAATCCTTTTCATTATTTTTTACTTTTGTAATAACATTTGGATTGGACTTCCTCTAAAATATTTTCTAATCTTAAAGACAGTAAAATAAAGTGCTTATCATTCTTTTTAGTAAGGTGAAAAAGTGAAATTTGCAGTTTTATTTCATGAGTGGAATTGTCCAAACTTCCGTAATGCTTATTTCCTCATCTTTCTTTGAGCTCATTATTTTATCATCCTTATGTTATTTATTTTATAGGCTCTCAGAAAAAAAAATAGTTTGTTCTGTAAAGCTTAAGTGAGGGACTTTTAGAATTGACAAAGTCAAATGAAAAGAAAAGAACCCTAATATCTCAACATGACAAAATAAAATAAGTTCTAAAAAACAGTATGTTAAATGTAGACTACAGTGGAAAACATTAGTTTAGATCACAGCAATGGCTTTCTTTAAATAAGTTGCCAAAAGGCAAAGTTAGCACAGACTGATCAATAATGATATTTTAAAATAAGAAACTTTGAAACAGACTTTATAGATGGGTAAATGTATTTTCTCCTCAGCACTTTTCAATAAAAATATTTTTTCCTCTCTTTTCTGTTATGGTAAAGTAAAATAGTCAGTACCAAAACCATTATTTTTTTTCCTTACTTTGCAATGTGGTTACCTGAGTTAATAGACCACTATCAATCAAGGTGATGCTTTGAAGGAACTTAATAGCTATAAATACGCACACATGTTTACTCCTTGTTGCAGCATAGAAAATGTAAGCTCATTTCTGACTGCGTTTTAGAGTTATAACCTGGTTTATAAAGGAATTGTTGTATTCAGAGAGCGAGACACCAAATGCTGGAGACTTTCTGGGTTCCAAAGATGTTATATATTGGCCACGGTTTTACCTGACAGGGGC
>PVIA01016506.1:0-19014 GCA_004024845.1 Tonatia bakeri | reverse complement strand
GGGCTGGGACGGGAGTAAAGGACAGAAACCTGTACTTGAACAACTAAAATTAAAACATCATGAATTCTTTTTGAAAAATAGAGGACACTTGCCGGAGCAGGCAGGCACAAGGACCACGATACGTGAAGAAATGGCGTGTGTTTCTGGAGGAGACCATGCAATGGCGTCGAATATTATTTTCAAAGTAAACAGGCGTACACACATAGGCATGCACCACAGCACCCCGGAAAGCGGCTGAAATGCCGGACGCCCAGTGGCGGGGAGTGTGCCCAGCGGTGGGGACGGCCAGCGGGCGAGCAAGGCCACACGGTGCCTGCAGACGGCCCCACAGATTCAGCTCCCACACCCCCCGGGGCAGAGCAGTGCCTGAGAAAAAAGACCTCAAAACACCGGACGCAGGAACGTTCCTTGTCCCAACCCCAATCTCTGGAAAACACATGACAATAAAACTAGGCAGAATCACCTGCATTTCAGAAAAAGATCTATTTGAAGGAAGGATCATAAAAATACGTGCACTTTTCCCTGCTCGTACTTCCTGCGGCCAGTGGAATGGTACCTTCCAAGAGCTGTGTTATTTCCGAGTCCGTGACTTGGGGAAGGCGCTGACCTGTGCCCCGTGTGGAGAACGTCGGCCAAGTGCAGACTTGACCCCCGAGAACCCTCAGGGAAGCGTCGGGGGCAGCCCTGGGCAAGGTCACGGCCGCCGGACACGGCTGTCACAGGGTGAGGGCAATTGCAGACTCACGGCCAGCCCTCATGAACTTTCACAAGCAAGATCCCAACGGATGGAGATGATGTTCTGTGACCTGTCTTGCGGGTTAGCCGGGCCCCTCGGGGGACCCCCGACGCAGGAGCCCCCCTCGGATGGAGTTTGTGGGTGCAGACAAGCAGGATGAAACACACACTTCCAGCGGGGGGTTTTTAGACCTTCTTAAGGCCTGACATCGCTTTCCGAATCTCTTTGTTTGAAAGTTTGCGTCCTGCGCCTCCACCACCTGTTGGGGCTCACCGGACCCCCACCTTAATCCTCAGTTTGTTGACTCAGCAGCGGTTCCCATGGCGATGACGGCTTCATCGCAAACAGGATTAGGGCTTCAAGGCAGGAACCCGCAGCAGGCGCCCTGAGCTCTTAACAAACCACATCAGGTTACTGTGCAAAAGCCTCCCCGGCACCCAATGGAACCCCGACGGCACCCCTTCCCTGTGCGTGATTTCCCCCTTCGGTTTAGAAAAACGCACCCGCCTGTGCTACGCTCACTCCTACGCCGCCAGAGGTCATCACACTTCCAGACGCGTCTGAGCGAAACACACCAGCTTGTCACAAACCACCACCAAACATCGTGGTCGTGTGCTGCTGACAGTGTTCCAGAAAACACAGTGATGCGTCCACAGTGAAGCAGACGCTCCTCCCAGCCGGACGACTCGGTGCTACCGTGCCGAAAGAGTGCCGAGGCAGAGGAATCGAAATACAGAACGCACAACCTGGCTTCTGAGACGGCCGCACACAAATCCTCGAGGCCGGCCTGCATCCCACAGACACGGGCAGACGGAGCCGTTCGCAAGGGGACATCATAAGCTCCTCGGACCGGAAATATCATTGTATGGAATCCAGCACAGCCCCCAAACTTTTTCGGGGGCTCCGATTTCACAGCAACGGGGAAAGAAGAAAGCTGGGATCCACCGAGCCTGCACTAGGAGATAGGACGTGCTACAGTAATCTTGTCACACACACACACGGCCCTGTAAGCCCCGTTCTCCGTGATTGGAGGGTCGGAGGAGATGGAGAAAGCCACCGGGATGGTGAGGAAGCAGTTTCAGAGCTGGCGCGGACACACGCACTCAGCCACTCCACTTACCGACTCCCACGCTGACACCTTAAGTCTCAAGTTGTTGTTAAAACACCAGCCTGTGAGGACCAAATTACCGGTCGTTATCTCAGAGTCAGGGGAGAGGCTCGGAGAGGAAGGGGGCGCCCCCGAGTGCTCGGTGGCTGGCCGCAGCCTTGGGGGCTCCGGTCGTTCCTTGTTTCCGGGGATCACCGGTCACCGTTTAGCCTGTCGGGGTCTGGCAGTGTCACTCCAGGCACCTGAGGCAGGTGGGGGTTGCACGGAGGATTAGCCTACTGCGGATACCCCCGTGGGGCAACCCAGAGTCCACAGCCCACCTCCCGCTAGCGACATGGGAGCTGTGTGACGGGCACTATGGGAGACTTCCTTGTATGGAGGACCGCAGGAAGGGATGTCCCTACACCCTCACGGAGACCTTCTGGTGCGCAGGACGATGCTCCCACGCACGGAGCCCCCTGGCCAGGGTGAAGGAAACAGCGTTTTTAAGCTGCAGATGGCTGATCGTGGGTTAAGGACTGCATTCTCGGTGCAGGGTCACCCAGCCCGCCTCGGGGCATTTCTGTCTAAGAAACGCTGCATTGGGCATCCCCACTGGCCAGGCCCTAGCTGGGGACACCGGTGAAGGGGGGATCTGTGGGCGCCTCTGCACCGTGGAGGGGGGCCCTGACCATGGGCCCTGAGACACCTGTTGGGCAGGAGCAGACGCCGGCCGCCGCCCAAGACGGCAGGGTTCCGGTCCAGCAGAAACGGCACGGTAGGCGGCCAGGGGGCCACTATGCTGAAGGAAAAGGGTCTCTCCCGGAAGCTTCACTCTGCTCCGCAGAGGCCTCTGCCCCCGCCGTTACGACGGCCAGGCGTGGGTCCTGGAGAGCGGAGCCATCGCTGGACGAGGGGTGGGCCGCCGGCCGAGCCTCCGTGTGGCCCGGAAGCCGTGGGTTTCCCCTCCCGGGTCCAGTCCCACAGCCTGCACACACACTTCATCCTTCCCCCGTCCCTTAGGAAGCAAAGGGCTCTCGTCTGGGTGAATCAGCACCAGCCACGAACCACTACGCCTAGGTGACACTGCCGGATATTGTGGGCTTAATACATGCAGAAACGGTTGTGCTTGCTAAAAATAGGTTTACAGAGGTATAAACTCCATCCCCGACAATTCCCCTATTTGAAGCGTGCAATTCCGTGAGTTCTGGCATATTTATAGGCGTGCAAACACCGCCACAATGTAGTTGTAGAACGTTTCCTCTCTGGCAAAAATAACTCACGCCCGTCAGCAGCCCTTCCTCACTCCTTCCTCCTCCTCCTGCCCCCGTGGAGTCACACGGTAAATACAGTCATAATTGTAACGGGGGGGGGGAAATGCACACGATATTCAAATTCCCTTCTTAGCCATTTCAAAGCAGCACGAATTTGTGAGACCGTTACAAATCTTTATCTGCAAAAGTCTTTTCACCTCGCAGGAGAAAATGGGACTGTGGTAACTGTGATTCCCCCATCTGCCCGATAACACGGGTTTTACAGGGGCTGAGAAATCCGCCCGTGTGGGGGCATGGGTCAGCACCCCGTTCCTTTTTCATGGCTGAATAATATTCCACCACGCGGGCGGACCGTTTTGGCTATTGATGGGCATCGGTGCTGCGCCCACTTCTGGCTCCTGTGCATAGCGGCTGCTGGGAACACGCGTGGACATGTCTCCGTGCACAGACGTTCTCGGTTCTTCCGGACAGAAGTCCGTCTCATAGCTAAGAAATACGGACTAACCCAAGGTCATGGAAAGCATTCAGGTGCTCTCCGGAGAGTTCTGCAATTTCGCTGTGGTGAAAATTCAGGTTCACGATCCCTTTGGAGTTGAGTTTGCGTGTGGTGCCCAGTCAGGGTCTGCCGTCACTGTTTTGTCCGTCCGTCTGAGACAGGCACCATATGCATCTCAGGTGGGAAATTTCCAGTCAGCACCTGGCTCACTGCCAGTCAGATATCCAATGCAAAACGCACATTTCCGAATGAACGGATATTTTATATTTGTAGAGTCCATGGATTCAACCCTGAACCCTAGCATTTTCGCTTTCCAAGTCAAGAGAAAGGGGAAGCAAAATTGTCTGTGGATCTCGCCCACCTGGCATGCTCCATGAGCCGCAGTGCATTTGGCTGCTTGTTCAGAGAACGGGTGGGACCGGGGCTGAGCCGGCAGATTCGGCCAGCCGGGGGCTCACGCGAGAATGAGCACCCCGGCGTATTAGAGTGAGGGTTTGAATCCCCTGGGCTGTCCCATCTCTTCCTGTGTCCCCTCTTCCCTGGAGGGCCCGTGTCCCAGGCCCTTCAGCGCTAAGATTCACCACCTGAGTAGCCCAGACGGCCGCGGGTCTCCTGGGGACACAAGAGGGTGCGTCTATACATTGGACGCCGCTTGCTGTCACAACCCCCCCACGCAGGGAACCCTCTGGGTGTTTTCCCGCCCGACTTGTTTCTCGCACTCTTCAAATCAGGTGCCTTCAGAGCGACGTTTCCTGCCTGCGCCGTGACCACCAGGGGTGACCTGTGACTCATGGGCACGTGACTCCTCCTGATCGGGGGGCTGAGTCCCGTTTTTCTCTCCCTCATCGTTACCCGGACAGAAAGTCGGCGACTTTGGGCAATAAAGAAAGGTGGAAACAACAGTGAACTAGGCCACTCCACTCGCAGAAGGACACACACTCGTAAATCCAGCCATGGGAGATGTCTAGTGTAGCCCAATCTATGCAAACAGGCAGGAGGGTGGGGGTGGGCAGAGGCCAGCGGGGCAGAGGAAGGAGCTGCTGATCCCCCCTGCAGTTCCCGGGGTCCAGTGTTGGCATCTGCCGTGAGCCTGGTGCACAAACGCTTTCCCTTGAAACGAATATGCCAATGCGGGCCCCACCGCCTTCTCTGCAGAAGAATTAATTAACGGTCATCGGACCTCAGTGGGGATGTGTGGGTCTCGGAGAGTTACCTTTGCAGCGCTACCTGTCATGGAAATGTGCTGAGTTGTGAAACAGCTCAGGGGGCCCGGGCGGGTGGGGTCTACCGGGGCAACGCCGACGTTTATTCCCACCCCGTTTCCCCCGGAAGCTCCGTATCCGTCCACTGGCAAGAAACCTCACGTTTCGCATTTGATTTGTGCTAAATCCAAGGCTGGGTTCGCTCTGAATCACCTGGGACTGTCAAGTGAGCCCCGCTGATTTTTAGTAAATCCGAGGCTGCGTTTCCCCCTTCGGAAACTGTCCCCCGTCCAAGCGCGTCGGGACATTGCCGTGACCTGAAGTCTGCTGTGAGGCCCCTGCGCCGGATCCTCCCGAAGCCCGCCACACGTCCCTGTGACTAGCCTCACTGGCGGCAAGTGAATTTTCCTCGCGTTCTGCTTTCTATGGTGGGCAAGTCTACAAAGTGCGGGTGGGAGGGCACGCTGGGGGATAATACTCAGGATTTAAAAGCGAGAAGAGGCGTGAGTGTGGACAGAGGGGCGGCCTGCTGCGGAACCAGATGTGCCGGTCACATTTGCACACAGAGCAGGGGGCTTGCACGGGCTTGCCGGTAAAATAAAAAATAAAATAGCGGTATCAAGTACAATCCCCGATGGGCTGGTTTGAGCCGAGGGTTCCTGCTTACCTGGCCGGGACTGATTCAGTCCCTGGAGAGCATTTTCAGCTCCACAAGCAGCAGACTAGCAAGAGGGACCCCGAAGGCGTCTTGTGCACGGGAACACCGACGGCGCCTTGGGAAGACCCTCTGACTCCCCTGCCCTCCCCCGAGAACAGCAGCCTGGTTGCCTGCATCGGAACGGCCGCTTCCAGGTTCTCACCTCGGAGTGGGACTGTGCTTCCCAGGCGCCGTGACACGCGTGACTCCCTCGTCCCCGATGCATTACACGCCATCTCGCACGCTGCTGCCTGTCCCCGCGGTCTGACTCCCACCGCCCCTTTGACAAGGCTCCTTCAACAGACGTTTTTCACAGAACGGGCTTATTTTGAGGTTAAAGAAAAGAGAGAGTCTCGCCGAGGAAGATTTATTGACACACCTACAGCTGCCCAGTTGCCCCTGGAGATGGACTTCAAAATTTCCCCGAGAAAACAATTACAAGACGAATGTCTATCTCACGATGTTGCTCTCCCGCCTCGGCGGAAGTTTCTGTGTTTCCTGACATTTTCCATTTCCTTGCGATGCAAACGCGAAAGGGGGCTCGAATGTCAAGCTCCTTATAAATCCCGAGAAGCAATCGATAACGCTTGTCGGCGAAGCCGGTTCTGCTCCGTTCGGGGCCCCGGGGCCCGAGTCCCCACGGACGGACGGTGTTCGGGGCGCTCGCCCCGCCCAAGGCACCTCGGTGCGTGGACCCTTTCGACGCTGAAGGGGTTTGAGAAAAGGGCGGGAGCCGGAAGGATGCTCTGCCCGCCCCCCGTCTCTCCCCTCTGCCTGGAGACAGGGAATAAATCTCCTGCACCCCCATCGTAGGAGGCGCGAGGGCACCCGTATCACCAGAGACGGGGTTTGGGGCTGAGAAATCCGTACAAATAAATGTGGTTATGCCAACCGTCTTTGCCCTCAGCGATGGCCCCCAGGAACCCACGTCTAAAAGGCGTAAAAATCTTCCTGTGCGGTCACTTGTTTGGGGCTGCGACCTCGCGGACGCTTCTGGGGCATGCTCTGTCTTAACTCTTTCTGTGTCCGTTCAATCTGGACGCCCGGGCAGACACCCGCAGAGGGGCGGAATCCCTGGACTGTCTTGCTCGCTCCCTGGCTGGTGGCAGAATTCACGTCCTCGTGGCCGGTGTCTGCAGGGCCGGCAAGAGACGCTGTTGTTTCAACCCTGTGGCTTCCTTTATTTTCCTTCTTTTTTAAGGTCTTTTAAAACATTTTACGTTGAGTTCCTTGGGGAGATGTTGGTTAATGCTGGTTCTCTTCCTCCCTTGCCCCTCTTCACGATGCGTTAAAAAGCCCCCGCTCGCCGGCAGTCCGCCAGGAGCGGGGGACAGGCAAGTGAGCGGCGGCCGCTGGGGAAGCAGACTCCGGCGAGTCCTCGTGTGCCGAGGGCAAGCGTGTGCTCCTCGCCACGGGTTCCTCACTCACCGCCACGCCCCCCGGCAGCTCCTGGACTGTGTCGGACATCAGCCACCCGCCCCGGTGAGATGCAGGGAAGGACCCCCTCTCCAGTCCCCCTGGTTAGCAAACAGAGAGTCTGGAGTTGACTTAGTTCTCCTAAGATTTCCAGCTGGCCACGGCCTTGACCGTGGCCAGGCGGGTGGCCTTGACCGTGGCCAGGCGGGTGGCCTTGACCGTGGCCAGGCGGGCGGCCTTGCCACGTGGCGCTGGGAAGGCTCTCCAGGCGTGCTCAGCAGAAGGCATGGGTGACGTTTTTCCCGGGTCACCTCGCCCGTTGTCACCGTGCGTGAAGACGGACCGAAAGCCCTTCTCTGATACGTGGATGGAAAGATTAACTTACAGGAACGCGACAGGTGAACAATGTCCCCTATACTAGGTCAACAGCCGTTCAGGGCCGGGGATTCCTGGCCGGGCTCTCTCTCCGCAGGTGTGCCAAGAAATGGCGTGTGTCAGTGAGGAACCGGGGCGGGGGGGGGGCAAGGCATTCTGTGTCTGGGGGAACGCAGAGAGTGGAGACGGGGTGCTGCCTTCCAATCCCCTCTCCCCCTCCCCGAAAAAGACAGACTCGGCTGGCTGGCTCTTGGCAACTAATGAGGTGAGAAACAGCAAAAGAGACAGACACTGAAAATGCTCCTTTTTAACCTAATTTCATCCCTCCAGGAGCTAAACCCGGCAGTGACAGGTCTGCACACGGCTTCTCTCCTTCGGCAAAATGTAGGGCTCAGCCCTCTCCACGCGCCCCGCTGTGGGGTTCTGTCCCGGATGAACCCAGCCCGCTGTCGCCACCAGCGTGTCCTACTTACTCCTGGAAGCACATCTGTTCCCACTTCCCGCGTTTGGTCTATTTTAGCAGCACCACCCCAATGTCGGGGGGCCCCGGAGGGGCTGTCTCAGACAAATAAAAATTGCACCTGGCTATCGTGCATTGAAAATACGAAGAACAGCTTCAACTTCCACTTTTTCCGTTTAAAGTTTCCCCCAGTCCTGCTCCCTCTGTCTCCCTCCACAGTGACCCTGCACACATGACACACACGTGGATTACATATGGAGGGTCACACGCCGTTAACCCAAGCTGTGGTTCATTTCCCTTCCCTGTGGGACTTCTCTCCCTGAGCCCGATACCCTCTGGGTCCATCCACGCTGTCACAGACGGGGACATTTCCTCCCTTTTTTTAATGGATGAGCAGTAATACCCCATGGTATAGACACACCACATCTCACTTTGATGTTCGAGTTTCCAGCCACGGGGCGTCAAGTCCAGCACAGAGAGTACAGTCGCCGATACTGGGATGAGGACTGTGGCTCCAGGTGGGCGCCAGACCGCTCAGCAGGGCGTCGGTAAGGTACATAGAGGTCGGAGCGTATGCGGCACACCTGACACACCACGTCACGGCCAAGGTCAACTGTTGGCTGGCAGGGCAGCCGCCACGGGACACCGCTGGGCACAAGGCGGAAAGCCTGGTACGCTAGCCCTGTCCCACTCTCGATGTTGACGACGCGGACAGGTGTCGGAGCTTTTTGAGCCGTGTTCTGCGTGTAACGCACGACCACGCTGCCCACAAGGAAGGCCTGCCCGCACACACCGTTGCTCCGGCGACCTGGCAGCTGTCAGAAAAAGAATGACTCACGGGTGCGTCCTGGCGAATAGAAGTCATTATTTTGGGCGCATGTCATGAAAAATGTGAGGGGCTCGTGGTTGATAACCTCTGACCGCCGGCTAATTCGTTTGCTAGCTGAGGAATACATTTCGCCGGCAATTTATTCTGCAGACCTGAGAGAGAAAAGCGTCCCACCCTCTCTGGGACCCTCGGCAAGGAAGAAATCCGGTGTCCAAATTGCATTCTCTCTCCTGGAAGCTACAGGGGCCTTTCTGGGGGGCGATAAAACAGGCAGCGTGCCTGCCGTCTCCAACCAAGCCTGCGGGTGCGGGCCTGTGCTTTCCTGCGTCCACGCGTTTATTCATTGCACAGATGTCACTCGGGTTCCCTCTCGTACCTGAGCACCTGGAGCCACAGACCCCTCGAGTGCAGAGTGACCGCATCCCTTCTTAAAATTCGGTGGCTTGTTTGTTCTGAAACACACCAGCCTCCTGGGGGTGCTAGTGCCCCAGACTGAGTCACAGGGTGTGTCCTGCATTCTGGCGGGGGGTAAGTACACAGGACTCCCCCCTGACCCTGCACACCAGTTTCCAACTTCCCATGAATATCTTTTTTTTTTTCTGACGCCAAAAGCTTCTACAAAGTGAACTCGGGTCTGCTTGGCTGCCGGGTTATTGCAATAGGGTTACGCTTCCGTCCTTTCCACGCCACCGTCCGTGGAGTTCACGCACCTCGGGCAACAAATGCCACATGAACTTGACCATGTGGAAGGCGGGTGGGAGGTCCACGCGTGTCCTCTTTCCTGAGCCAGCTGTGACTCCCCACGGCGTGTCCACAGCGTGAGCAGGGCACCCACCGTCTCCGGGCCCCTGGAGCTCGGGCTGCGGAAGCCCCTGGCAGACAAGAGGCTCCATCCCTGGCGGACGCCGCTGTGGGCGCTCTCCTCCGGGCTGAGACCAGGAGGCGTGCATGGGAGCCGGGCCCCAACCGGGCCTGCCCAGCCGCCTGCAGCAGCATCCAGGGTCCGTGCGTCCTCCACAGCTCCTGTGACTTGGTCTTGCGCCTGCCACGTGCCCCTCTGTGTCCCCTGGCAGGCCGGACGTGGCTGGGGGGGCCGGGGAGCTGGACTTCCTGCATTGCACAGCTCGGCACGGCACCTGAGTGCGTGAACTAGCAATGTCCGAGCAGGGTGATGACGTGTGCCCTGGGCCTCTGTCCGACTGACCCGCACACTAGACACGTTCCCCACACTCACACACGCTTTGCAAACGAGTCACACATACACGCACCAGAAGTACGTGGGCGCACGACTCACCCGGACCTGTCCCAGCGCACGCGTGTGCGTCGGATTCCTGTCACTACACACGTGTTCTTTACACACCGGCCGACGGGACTCTGCCCTGGCCCGATCAGTGTACTTTTGGAAATGCAGAGGATGATGTCGCTGGAGAAAGGTGTGTTTGCCGTATCGATTTAACCATTGCGGTACTTACGAAAAGGCCCCGATGGGAATAGTTTTCCAGGATCACCGAGGACTCCACGAAAACCCTAAACTGTCCCGCGACGCAGTATTAAAATGCCAGATCGCGAAGCACCGAGCACGGACTGATGCATGGTGCGTAATGACTTTCTTATTCCACTTTTCTAATCTCTCTGTTTCATCCCCCCCGCCCCCCACCGGCGGTTTCTGCCTCAGTAATTGTCCAGAGCCTTAAATAGAAGAACAGTAGTGATTGAATCTTCAGGCGTCTTTATTTTTAGACTCCCGTCTTGAAGCCTGCAGGACCCGCAGCGGAGAGCCGGCGAGGAAAATGCGTGCGAGGGGGGTGCGTGCAAAGCATTCTGAGTTACCCTGTGGTGTTCAGCTCGCGCCCCGAGGGAGAGGGGAGAAACCTTGGAGGGGGGGATGGCTCTCTCTCGTCCGTCGGGCCGTCAGAATGCGGCTTTCCCCTGTCGGGCGGGCGGGGCGTCGTCGACGGCAGGCTGCACCCGCGTCTGAGTGTGCTTACTGTCTTGCACCCGCACTCCACGGGTCACGCCCAACTGCCTGGGCGTGAGTGCTGGCCACGTGGCTCCTCTGAGCGGAATCGCTGCCCCACATGTACGCATTCTGGGGGGACGGCGCAAACTGGGACCGGCAAACACCAGCGGATGGACTCATTGGGCACTGTTCCCAGAGCCCCGGGTCGGCCGCCCCCTCCAAGGGTGCGCGCTGTTGGGACATCAGGACGCGTACCAGAAACGGGAGACGACGTCTCTGAGGTGTCGCCACAGCTCTTCTTCCTGCAGATTCACCACCTGACCGCTCACACCCAGCAGACGACTGGGCGCTGCCCTTGTCTCTCCAGAATGCCTTCCCCCCTTTCCCACGGCTCTGACTGCTAGAAAACGAGCCCCGTCCGTCTGCGGCCCACACCCGTGTGCGGCCGCACCTCCACCCGCAGCGGGCACCCTCCCCCGTACTGGGAGCCCCTTCCCGGGGGGAGCGTTGGAAAGCCATCCATCCCTGCAGGCGGGAGTCGGACAGCGAGGCGGGGAAGACAGAGAGACCCCTGCAGAGGCCACAGCAAAGACAGATGGACAAAGCCCCCGGCTCACGGCAAGGCAGACGGCCCCCCGGCCTGGGCCGGGCAGGAGGAGTCTGCTGTGCAGGGCGCTCGGTCCAGCGGGCGGCGGGCGGGCAGGCGAGCCCCCCGCTCCTCCGGTCTGCCAGCTTGCGGGCCGGGAAGGGGTGTCCTCCTGCGTATGGTCGGGGCGGGCAGAAGTCCGTGTGGTGTCTCCCGTAAAATAAAACGTTGTCACCGATAGCTTTACGGACTGGGGTATGAAGAGGGTGGGCTCTCCCCCACGAGGGAGCACGTCGACTGTTCTCAGTGAATGTCTGGATGAGATCGCTGCAGACCCCGGCTGGCCGACCCGACCGTGGAGCACCACACGTGGATGTTTCTCTCCCTCTCCTTCTCTCTCCCTTCCCCTCTCCCTAAGTATAAATAAGTAAAAGCTTTTTAAACAGTAAAAGAATGTGACTCCAGACGCAGGCAAGTTGCCCCACTTGGCTCTGCAGTTTCAGGCCCCGCCGAGCACCGAACACACGGGGAGTGGGCGGCGGCTCCCGGGCGCGGCCAGCGGTCACTCAGAACCCAGGCGGTGCTGCCCACGGCGGGCACAGAGGGTTTCTCAGACGCTCAGCCGGGAGAGGGCTGGGAGGGCACGGGGGGCCCTTCGCAGGCTGCCATGGCGCGTGGGGATAGGTATGACACGTATTCGTAAGCGGGTTCCAAGGGCCCGACAGCAGCCCCCCTCCGAGCGTCAAACGTTTGGGGCTGGAGAAACACAGCATCACGGGGCTGCATTCGGGGGTGAGCTCGGCCCCTCGAGAAATCCACAGCGCACGTCCCACCAGGCGGACGGCTCGGGCAGGCGGGACAAGGCTGGCATTTGGTGGAAGATAAGGCCCAAACGTGGGAATGTGGCTGCTTGGAGACTGCGGTGGCTCTGCCCGGCCCTCCCCCGAGCTCGGGAAAAGAGGAGAGAAGTGACATTGTGGCCAAATGCAAGCTCTCGTGAAAGAGTGACCGTGGTGCCGGAAATGCAAACCCAGTGCGGCCCCCGTCGGAGTTGGAAGACCTCCACGGAGGCTCCCCCGGGTGCTCCCTGCCCAGCTGGGTGACCCTGGCGAAGCACCCACTCTGTCTCCCGTCCTCCCCACAGCCTGCGTCTGGCGAAACTCACCGGGCAGAACACCTGTCCCCAGGCCATTTCCGTCCCCGGCACATAAGGTATCCTCTGTCTAACCTCCCAGGTCCGAGGAGAAACGGGATGGAGGTTTAGGGCAACCTCGGATTTGCGTTTCGAAGATGCATGCGAATGTTTTTAGGTCTGCTCTGGGGGAGGGCGTCCCCTCGGCAGGGACACGCGGTGTGCTTCCAGACGAGGCGGCACGGGGGGCGCCCGGGGGCAGGCTGGGATTCTCGGAGAACCAGCATGGCCAAGGCGGCCGTCCACCGAGCCGCCGCGTGCAGTTTGAAACCTCCCAGTGGCGTCGCCTCCGTGGACACTCTGCAGGCACCGTGTGGACACGCACGACGCTCGGCTCTGAGTCCCTGGACGGGAAAAGGAAGCTTGCACACTTTGGGCTCAGGAAGCTGCCCTCCAGGGTACAGAATTACGGTCTGTGAACTGAAATCCAGACCGACACCGGTGTGTCACGGATTGAAGCAGCAACAACACAGAAAAGAAAAACCCCACCAAACTGCAGAGTTTACTTCATCTACATGACAAATTCGTGGTACCTCTCCGACTCGGCGGGCGGCCCCTACGCACCGAAGGCCCACAAGAGAAAGAAAAATAGGCGGGAATACCGCCGTTAGCAATTTGCCTCCCAAACAGCATCCTTCTGCGTGTTTTATGGCCTCGTGCTTCGGAGCCCCGTCGCGGAGGGCCCACGCTCCCCGGAGGGGACCGAAACGAGGGCTGTCGCCCAGGGCCTCGCCAAGATGAATCGCCGTGGGCCGGGGCCGTCACCAGACACACACACTCGCGCGGGCGGCAGACACCAAGGCCCCCTGTGGGGGCAGGCGGGACACATTAATCTGAGGCTTACCCGCAGACCCAACGCCAGCCTGATGGATGACACGGGGGCGCCACGTCAACAGACACACCGTTAGTCACGGGCGGCCTTGCCGGGGCCCCTCGGGAAGCAGGGAAGAGGGAGAAATCCATTGCACGGTCTGAAAAGTGTATTTTTAATGCCTTCTCCCAGGCGTCCAGCTCATGGGCAGCCTTTGAAAGCATACGTATTTTCTTCGTATGGTTTTGGCACCATATATATACGATGCCACGCACACATATATATATATATCCGGTTCACGTTTTGTCTCCTCATTCCGACGTGCTTGCTTGGGCACCTAGAATGTCTTTCTGTTCCTTTTCCTTTGCTCGTCGTCATTTCCTCTGATGTGTGTATCGACTTCGGAACCTGTGCCCAAAAGCCCACAAAGGGAAGGGATTCCGCGGCCGCCTGCGGCAAGGATCCACCGTCGGGACGTCACACTCAGCGGAAGAAGCCAGGCGCAGACCGAAAGTACTCTCACGGTTCCCTTTCTGTGGGGTCCGCAGGGCAGTGAGACGGACGGGGGCGAGGACCAGTGGGAGCAGCGGGTGTGAGACGGGGCCCAGTCCCAGTGCCGCAGGACGGAGGGGGCCCTGGCGATGAGGGCGGTGGTGGCTGCACCGCCAGCTGGGACTTACAACCTGGGGCGTCCTGCGTCCCTCCCTGCCTGGGAGATTTTATATCAAAAGGCTCCGACCAGGCCATCTTCCCCCCCGTACCTAAGATCTCCCCACGTACACACAGGGAAGACAGAGTGAGACATCGACGCCCCCCCAGCCCCCGTGGTTACGGGACACGGTCAACGAAAGGCGAACGCCGATTTTACCTACGTGATAATTTTTTAAGGAAAACGCACCCTTTCCGGTTTAGTGGCTGGGCACCGAGTGAGCCTGTCTGTGGGTACAGTAGTGGCCGAAAGCCCCACGTTCACGATCCAACAAGCAGGTCCCCCTCCATTCAGGGGCAGCAGGTCATCGCTGAGGCCGTGTCCAGATGGCTCACAGGCATATACACGTGCACTGTACGAACATTATTGTATGTATTATATACATTAAGTATTAGATATTCACGCCCTCAGCCGACGAAATGCATCGGTGCTAAGCGGAAAGAAGGCAGTGGCGATTACAGAACGTCCTGTCCTGTGCACGTGAAGCATGTGCCGGGAGCAGAAACCTCAGCCACGTGTGACACCCCCCGTCCCCGTATTGGCTCTGCATCCGTGCCCTTGGGCGACAGGTAAGCCCCTGCTTCCCCTGGCCCAGTTCGGAGTGATGGGGGCGCCCATCCAGTCCCGCGCGCTGCCTTGGGACCCAACTGCATCGGAACCCAACCGCAGGAGACGTTTCCCGGGGAGCAGAGCGCTGGGCACGAAAGGTAAGGCTTCGGACGCACGGTGGGTTCGGCAACATTCCAGAACCGGAGAAACGGAACTCAGTGAAACAAGACATAGACACTTTTCTTGCATCTTTCTCTCCCTTTTCTAGGAATGCATGCAATGACGTTTTCGTCTTGTCTCCCTGCTCATTTAACTTTTCCGAGATTTGAACTTGAAATGTTTTTGTTAGAGAAAAAAATACCTAGTGTGCCTTGGCCTTCCCGTGAAACAGAGACCCCCACGTGTGTTCCGTGTGATACAATTTTCCCGGGTGCCCGGGCAGCAGCGTCCACCTGTCAGATAAATAGCCCTCCCCGAATGCCTATGCAAATAGGAACTCATTCTCCGGGTACAATTCACGCATGAAGGTGAGTCATTTCCCAGATAAATGCAAAGGGTATTTCCTTTTAGACCCACATGACTGCGGTTTTTTCTAGAAATAAGCCTGCCCATAAAAAGGCAGGTCCTTTATTAACTCCCATAAAATGTTTCATGAGGGCGGGAACTGCGGTTTCTAAAGCAATAAGGTCAATTCTCAGGTTGCCTGCCTGGAGAACAGATGAACCGCTTATTTTGAAAACAGTAGGAAAAACGCCCATGCCGAAAAGATCATCACCGCAGAACGGGAGCACGGACGAGAACCACTTTCCTCCGGGCCACAGTAGGTAGTCGGGGTCCACGAAACTCTTATAGCCGACAGACTCCTTCCCGGTGTCCGTGTACGTTTCATCTTTATTTCTGGGCGGATGGGGCTGCAGTGGGTCGGCTCGTTGGCGGAGGCCGGGCTGGCGTGCAAGCAGTCACAGCGGCAGCGCGGGAGAAGGAGTGAACCCGAGACGGGGGGTTGTACGAGGAGGAGTCACTGCCTGGGTGTCTCTCAAGGGATCTGACAGACTGCGGAGTTAGAATGGCACCCTTTACCTCCCGCATCGCCCTTCGAGGGGCCTGTGGCTTGTGACACAGCCCAGTTCTGCGGAAAGAGAAGCTGATGGCATTTGCTGGCCCTCGAAACAGGTATTTCCTGCACACAAGTACATCTTCCTCGAAGAAGGACCTTCGTTAAAAGGCTCAAGGGGCCGGCACCGAGGAGGGCGGCTGCAGGTGGAAGGAATATTACCTGGTGGACGTTTCACCCGTGAAACGTTTGTACGACAGACTGCTGGGCCCGATTGCTGGGGAGAATGCTTCCGGATTGTTCTTGTCATGGCCAAGAAATCCTGCTGGCTTCCTGGGAAAGCAGGAATTCCAGAAGACCCTGGGAAACCAGGAGCCCTTGACCTTGGGCACGGACAAGAATGCCCAGGGAAGCTGTGAAAATCCTGCCGGTTGGACCCCTAACCCGACGCGTCTGTGGGGAAGACCCAGGCATCAGAGTTTTCATTAACCGGCTGCTTCCGACGCACAGTCCAGTTCAAAGGCCTCGGCGAAGAGCCAATCACGCCATCGAACGGACAGCCATGGAGACCAGACGCCCTTCAGAGAGCTCAGTGTGCGTGCCTTCCTCCCTGCACGGCAGTGGCTCGTGAAGCCACCTCTTCACACCTCCGTTTGACACCCACAGCTGCACCCTCGCTCGGGGGCTGCCCTCCCAAAGACTTCTGGGGGCTGGACCAGGAGAGGAAGCCCGTCATTCTGCACCTTGTTGTCAAATTTGGGACTGCGGCATGTCGGCGTCGGGGGAGGCTTGCTCGGGGGCAGAGGCCGCAGCCCCGGAGCCGCACACTGTAAGGGCCCCAGAGCTGCGGCCAGAGCTCACGGCCAGCAATAGGACAGTCTCCCAGATCACTAAGAACAAGCTTCCCCCCGGGCACCCCTCTGGAAGTCACAGCGATGGCTACAGGAGGCCAAACGTGTGTTGTTTCTCCCAGACCACAACAAGATATGAATTGTCGATATTTGAGAAAAGCTTGAAAACCAAAGCCGTGTACTCAGCGACCATGCCATGTCCCAACTCGCTTCTGTGGGAACCATGTCTTGAAGTTTCCACGCTGCGAACGTGGACGGCCCCGGCGTGGAAACACCGGCCGAGTGTCTCACGTCCACGGCGGGTGCCAGGCCGCACCGAGTCTGATGGGGACGGTCCCCGGGAAGGCCGTCGACGCCGTGCGGGTGGAGGTTCTGTCACCAGCGGGAGACACGAGCAGACGCATCGTGGCTGACAGTGTCCGGTGTCCTCGTTCAGGACGTCAGGACGTCAGGACCCCAGCCGGGGCCCGTGCGTGCCAGGGCAGGCTGACATGGCACGTTCTGGCCGCACGTCAGGCAGCCGGCCCTTCCAGCAACAGCATCTGCGGAAGCCCAGCCGGCCACCACGCAGGAGACCCTGCCGCCAGAGGGAGGACGCCGGGGAAGGGGCTCGGGACCAGGGGCGCGTGGCCGAGTGTGCGTCCATGCTGGCACGGACGGGCCGCCCGGGCTGTCGTCTGGGAAACCGGGGTTGGACATCGGGGCCAGGAAACAGGACCCACGGAGCTGATTCTGTGTAGCGGGCAGGACGGGTCCTCACACGAGGGGTGTTTTCAGCAGGACGAGAAGACCGAGGCGCCGCCAAGGACAGACGTGCCGGTAACTCAGCATGCCCGTGTCTTCGGCACAGGGACGTCGTGCTGACCTGTTTCCTTTCCGCGCAGTGGTGTCACGGGGACTGCAGCCCGTCCTTCGTGCTGAGGTTTACGTCATTTCCAGGCATAAGAGAATCGGAACCTTCTGGCTTTGCTCTTAAAGAAGGCTCGGATGGGGACAGTATCTCACAAAGCAAGGGGAGGTCCCTGGGACTAAGGCGGGGCAGTCGGGGACCAGGTGTGTCCCCACATTCACGGGGCAGTGCCTCAGGGAAAACCTGTGGCCACGCGTCCTGCCCCCTCCTGTCTACGCGGCAGAGAGTGCAAAGCTTCTCTCGCTCACACGTCCTGCTGCCGTCGAACGGCCTCCACGGGGCGGTGCGTGATGGATGACGCCAGCCCCGGCCCCATCCGTCTCTGTCTCACTGGCCTTTGATTCCCCGCCATCCTGCACGCCGCTCCGGGCACAGGATATATGAGTATGGAGTGTGGGACGTTCCACACCCTCAGGAAAGAGGAGCAGAAAATCTGTGACCCCTTCATGTGCAGGAATATGCAATGCCCCTGCAGGGACCTCGGCGTGGGCCAGCTCGCCCCCCGGAAACCACGTGCACCTCCCCCCGTTCCGGGCTCAGCCCTGGAGTTCCACCCCGGGGGAGAGAGGGGCTCCCTGCAGCCTGTGAGTGCAAAGCACCGTCCCCCGTGAGCTTTGCTTTGAGAAGCTGCAAGGGTCACGCGCTCGGAAAGCCGCCTCCCCCGCGCCACCCCACGCTCCCCACCCCAGCAGCAGAGCTTAAGGCGGGGACACGCACCTTGCGCCCCCACGTGCACAAGCAAGAGGACCTGCTACTACGGTCCGCGGCACGGTGACTCCCTCGGAGCTCCTTCGCGCCCTCGGGACTCCTGCTGGGGACCCGGGAGCTCGGTCGGACCCAGATGAGCTCGGATGAGAGGGGCCCCTTCAAAGGCTTCCGCTGAAACTCATGTGCACGCCAACTCTGGGGTTCCGAGAGGGTCCCACTGTTCCTCCGCCCGGCCCCCCGGGGTCCTGTGCCACTGGCGTCTTGGGCACCCCGATAATTACACTTGTGCTTGGTAATGATCAGCAGGGCCTCTTTTTGGTAAAATGAGTTCCCGTTCACCTGCCTTAGACCACTTTGTCCCGGTTTTCTCACTCCCTGTGTCCCTCTAGCACCTACAGTTTACGACCGTTCTACCCAAGGAGAACCATCCTTACCCCAGGGCTCCGGCCATTGTCCCTGCTCCGACTCTGTGGCCAGACGTACAGTGACCTTCCCATACCCTCTCGGTTCTGTTGTTTCCTCCCTAGTTCGGTGAGCTCAGCCGTGAACGCTAACACTGAAATCCCACCCACATGGCGTATGAGTGTGTGGGGTGAACGTGGCTACAAACACTCACACACCAGACCGTGTGCAAGCCACCCTTTCTGCCCTGCTGCCCCCAACACACCCCAGCCGCACAGAGCAACCGCCCGGTGCTCCCACGCCCCAACCCCACGCGACGCACCCCTTCAATTCCGCGGGCACCCGCAAACTCCCCGCTCAGGGGACACCTTGTGCACAAGTCCGCCCCAGCCCTGACACGTCATATTCTCGCTCCTGTTGTCTGTCCTCCCGGTATGCACCTGCATCCAGCACCCTGCAGGTTTGATGTACTCACCGAGTCTGCTACCTGTCTCCCACATCCCAAGGGAGCCTCGGGTGGCCCGGGTTTCCGCTGGCTCTGTGCACGTGTGCCTCCCTCAGGGGACGTCGGTGCCCCCGAACTGCGTGCTGAAGGAGTGTTTGGCACCAGTGGGCAGAGCTGGACGGGTGGAGGACAGCAGAGGGGGCAGAACACACCAGGGCTCGAGACTGCCGTCCACGGTATCAGCTCGTGACGGCCACTTGCAGTT
>PVIA01016505.1:0-18648 GCA_004024845.1 Tonatia bakeri | reverse complement strand
CATTTAGTCCATTTACGTTTAAGGTTAGTATTGATAGGTACTTATTCATTGCCATTTTCATACCTGTATTCGTCTCTCTATCTCTCTTTTCCTTCCTTTCCTTAAAGCAGCCCCTTTAGCATCTCTTGCAGAGCTGGTTTGGTGGACATGTATTCTTTTAGGCTTATTTTGTCTGGGAAGCTCCTCATTTGCCCTTCTAACTTGATTGCGAGCCTTGCTGGGTAATGTAGCCTTGGTTACAGGCCTCTGGTTCTCATTACTTGGAATATTTCTTGGCATTCTCTTCTGGCTTGGAGTGTTTCCATTGAGAAGTCTGCTGCTGACCTTATTGGGGCTCCCTTGTATGTTACTTCCTTTTTCTCCCTTGCTGCTTTTAAGATTCTTTCTTTGTCTTGGTATTTTGCCTTTTTAATTATCATAAATTATCATATGTCTTAAAGTGGGCCTCTTTGGTTCCTCTTGATTGGGACCCCTTATGTTTCCTGGATTTGTGTAAGTTTTTCTCTCATCAAATTAGCAAAATTTTCCGTCATTCCTTTTTCAAACAAGTTTTCTATCCTTTACTCTTTTTCTCCTTTTGTTATCCCTATAATACAGATATTATTATGTTTCATGTTGTCCTGAATTTCCCTTAACCCCTCTTCATTCTTTCTGAGTCTCTTTTCCTTTTCTTGCTCTTTCTGGTTGTTTTTTTTTCTACCTTGTGCTCTAGCTCGCTGATCTGATCTTCTGCTTTATCAAGCCTGCTTTGATTCCTTCTTCTGTGTTATTTAGTTCAGAAATTGTATTCTTCATTTCCTCTTGGCCCTTATTGATAGTGTCTATTTCCTTTTTCATGTTGATGTAGTTTTCAGTTAGTTCATTGTAGTTTCCCTATAGTTTTTGATAGTTCTCTGTGATCTCATTTAGCTTTCTTATAACTATTGCTTTGAACTCAATAGCTGATAGTTTTATTACCTCTATTTCATTTAGCATTCTTTCTGAGGCTCCCTCCTTTCCTTTCATTGGGGATTGTTTTCTGTCTTCCCAATGTTTGTGATACTCTTTCTGTTAGCCTCTGCTTCCTAAATTGATCTATACTGCCTCCCTGGGTTGTAGTGTGAACTTCTATGGTAGAATACCTGTGAGATTCAGTGGTTCAGCCTCCTTGGTCTCCTGAACTTGCCACTTTTGGGCTGTCATTTATTTTGGCTATTTTTGTGTCTTTGTGTTTTGATTGTTTTGGGGTCTTTCTTTTTTGGGCCCTTCTCTCCAGCTGGTAATTTAGGATTAGACTGTCCACCATGTCTTGTAATCTGTTGTGCAGGTGTTGATAGGTTGTGTTGAAGCTGATTCTTTTGTGTGTACAAGGTTTTGAGGATTCTCTCTCGCTCTCGTTCAGTTGTTTTTTGTGGGTAATTTCTCCACGTTTTATTTTTATATCCAAAAAAGCCTCATATTGAGGTTAGTGTGGCTTGCATTCCCTCCTTCTCCTTCTTGTGTTGTTATCTGTTGGTGGTTCCTTTGTTGGTTGGTTTCCTCTTCCAACTGGTATACTGGTGTTTGCCTCTCCCACCTTTCAAGTTCTCTGTAGTAGCAAAGTGAAATTTGTCTCACTCTCTCAGTTGTTGGGACAACCCCTGTTTGGGTCTAGCTCTGGTGTTTTCTCCACTCCAGGTATTATTGTCTTACCTGTGAGAAAAGAAGGAAAAACAAGGGAAGGAAGAAGGAGAAAAGAAAAAAGAGAGAAAGAGAGAAAGAGAAGGAAATGAAGTAAGAATTTTTAAAAAAAGGAAGGAAAAAGGAATAAAAAAGGGAAGGAAGTACAAAGGAATGAAAAAAGGAGAGAAGAAAGGAAGAAGGAACTAAAAAAATAAAATTAAAAAAATAAAAAAGAAGGAAGGAAGAAGGAATAAAAAAGGAAAGGACAGAAAGGAAGAAGGAATTTTTTTTTTAATAAGCCTTCTGCTAGCTTTAAACCAGCCAAGCCTGTTCTGCCGCTGGTCTTCCTGGTTGTGTCAGGTTGGGGAGGGATTGGTTTCACTTTTCTCCCTTCCTGAGTCACACTGTCCACTATTGTCCAGTCTCAGTCCAGTTTCTTAGTGCCCTTATGCACCCAAGCTAGTCCTTTAGTCCAGCAGTTGTGCTGTCTTTGAGGTGCACTAATTAGGGGCAACTCACACACCACCTTTTTGCTGTTTGCTGTCCTAGATGCTAGGGACTCTCAGTGCCCCTTCAGAGTAATTCAGCCCCCCACTGAGTCAAGTCTTTCCAAGGACCGCAGCTGCCCTGTGAGGGGCTTTTCCACCTTCCTCCTAGAGAGCCAGTTGGCTCTGCAGGGCTCTGGCCACAGGGTCCAGGTGGGAGGTTCTCTGTCCCTTGTGTCTCAGGTGTGCACAAGGACAGGCAGCTGCAGACCTCAGACTGGGTGCACACTGTCCCCAGTGCTTTTGGAGTGGGTGCATACTGGCCATCACTGGGCCATGGACCAGGTGTGCACCATCCCTGGTTCTTTGAATGTGGGCATGGGTGGGCCAGCCACAGATGGGTGCACATCAATCTTGGGCTGCAGGGGTAGGGGCACAGGAGGTGGGCAGCTGCTGTGGATATTTCCCCAAACAACTGCCAAGTGCCTCTTTTTTCTCTTTTTCTTTTTGAAAAATTCCTCCTATTTAAGGCCCCCAGTCTAAACAAGCACCTGGCCTCTCACACAGCCCAGCCTGGCTCTCTCCCAAGAATCTTGCTGCAGACCCTGCAGGCACCGGGCCTGGGGCTGCAGTTACTCTGGTACCTGTGCTAGTCCCAAGGACATTATTGTCCTTAAGCACTCTCCTGAGGGGAATAACAATGAATCATTACCATCTGATTTTTCAATGTCCTCTATAACTTTTGTTCTCCAATGTTCATATATTCTGGAATACCATTGGATGTTCACTCTATTCCTCAGAAGATTGGCTAGGTATTTCACCTGTGCACTGGGGGCAGTAGACTTTGTTTCCACCTACCTCACCGCCATCTCTAAACACACCCCTTAATTTATATTGACAGAGCACTTTGCCCAAAGAAACAAAATATACATTCTTTGCAAATGCATATAGATCATTTTCAAAGAGAGACCATGTGATAGGTCACAAAACAAGCCTCAGCAAATTCAACAACATTGCAATTATATCAAGCACCTTCTTGTTCACAATGGCTTGAAAGTAGAAAATAACCTCAAGGAAAAAAAAATCAAAATGTTCAAATACGAGACTGAATAACATGCTATTACATAATGAATGGGTTATTAATGAAATTGAGGAGAAGTAAAAATATCAGAAATGAAATGAAAATGAAACAAAAGTTTATTGGATACAGTGAAAGCAGTCTTAACATGGGAGTTCATAGCTATACAGGCCTACATATAGAAAATAGAAAAGTCTCAAATAAACATCCTGACCATACATCTAAAAGAACTAGGATAATAACAATGAACAAAGTCCAGAGTGAGTAGAAAGGGGCAAATAATCAAGATTAGTGCAGAATTAAATGACATAGAAGCAAAACCAAAAACAAGTACAATTAAAATGACAAATGAATCCAGGAGCTGTTCCTTTGAAAAGAAATCAAAATTGACAAACCTTTAACCAGATGCATCAATAAAAAAGGAGGACCCAAATAAATAAAATCTGAAATTAAAGAGAAGTAACAACTGATATCACAGAAATACAACAGATTAGAAGAAATTACAATGAGCAACTATATGGCAAGAATTTGGACAACCTGGGAGAAATGGATACATTTCTGGAAACATACATACTTCTTAAATCAAGAAGAAGCAGAAAGGCAGGGTAGACCAATAACAACTAGTGAAATCAAAACAATAAAAAAAAAAAACCCTGGCATCCACAGGTCCTGGACCAGATGACTTTAGGGGCATATTTTAACAAACATTCAAAGAATAATAGTGCCTATTATTCTCAAAATAGTCCAAAAAAATTCAAGAAGAGGGAAGACCCCCAAACTCTTTTTACAAGGCTCATATTATCCTACTTCCCAAACCAGATAAAGATACAACAAAGAAAGAAAGCTACAGGCCAATATCTTTGATGAACTTAGATGTTAAAAATTTCAACAAAATATTGGCAGACCACACCCACCAATACATTAAAAAGACTGCACACCATGATTAAGTGGTATTCATCCCAAGGACATAAGATGATATAATATCTGCAAATCAATAAACATAATACACCACATAAACAAAATGAAGGACAAAAATCACATGATCCTATCAATAGATGCTGAAAAAGTATTTGATAAGTTGCAGCATCCATTTATGATTAAAACACTCAGTAAAATGGGAATGGAGGGAGCATTACTCAACACAATAAAGTCCATGTATGAGACACCTACTGCTGGTATCTTACTCAATGGGCAAAAACTAAAAGTTTTCCCATTAAGATCAGGAACGAGACAACAGTGTCCACTTTCACCACTTCTGTTCAACATAGTACTGGAAGTTCTAGCTATGGTAATCAGACAAGAAAAATAAATAAAAGACATCCAAATTGCAAAGGAGGAAGCAAAACTGTCATTATTTGCAGATAACATGACAATGTACTTAGAAAACACTATAGATTCCACAAAAAAACTACTTGACCTAATAAGTGAATTTTGCAAAGTAGTGGGACACAATGTCAATATTCAGAAATCAATGGTATTTTTGTAAACCAACAATAATGATCAGACAGTGAAACTAGGAAAGAAATTTTATTTAGTATAGCAACAAGAAAATGGGCAAAGGACTTGAATAGACATTTCTCTAACGATGACATACAAATGGCCCATAGAAAAATGAAAAGATGTTCAACATCACTAGCCATCAGAAAGATGCAGATTAAAACAACTATGAGATACCACTTCACACCTGTCAGAATGGCTATCATTAATAAATCAACCAAGTGCTGGCAAGAATGTGGAGAAAAGGGAACCTAGTGTGCTGTTGTCAGGCATGCAGAGTGGTGTAGCCACTGTGGAAAACAATATGGAATTTCCTCAAAAAATTAAAAATGGAACTCCTAAAAAACTGAACATTCACTCTTGGAATATACCCTAAGACTCCTGAAACATCAGTTCAAAAGAACTTATGCACTCTTATATTCATAACAGTGCTGTTTATAATAGCCAAGTGCTTGAAACAGCCTATGTACCTATCAGTTGATAAGTGGATCAAACAACTGTGGTACACTCATGCAGTGGAAAGAGATACAAAACTCTTACCTTTTGTGACAGTATGGATGGAAGTAGAGAATATAATGCTAAGTGAAATAAACCAGTAAGTGAAAGAGAATACCATATGATCTCACCTATAAGAGGAATGTAATGAACAAAATAAAGGAACTAGCAAAATAGAACCAGAGGCATGGAGCATGGTATACATTGACAGTGGCCAGAAGGGGTGGGGGAGGGGGATAATGGTGGGAAAAAGGTGAAGGGGTTTGTCAAGGAACATGTATGAATGACCAATGGGCATGGACAAGAGTATGATGATTGACTATGGGAGCAGGGGGTGGGCTGGGCAGAGGAGAGCAAAGGGGGAATAATTGGAATAACTGCAATGAAATAACAAAACATTGAACTCTCTGGAGTAACTGGAATAAAAAAGCATATAAAGTAGAAAACCACAAACTTGTCACCACCCTCAAAACTCAACATCTAGAGTTATTAGAGTTATTAGGGTTACCAATAACCAGATATTAGTGGTAGTTACTATCTGGTATGCATCATTTTAGATCAACACTGTTCAACAAAACTTTCTTCTGATGGTGGAAATGTTCTATGTCTGTTCTTTCTCATATATGATTTCTACTAGCCATAAACATTGATCACTTTAAATGTAGTTAGTGCAATTAAATAATTAAACTGTTAATATAATGTAATTTTAATTAATTTAGATGTATATGGAAATAGTTACAAGTAGCTGTTAATATAATATAATTTTAATTAATTTAGATGTATATGGAAATAGTTACAAGTAGCTGGTGGCAATCATATTGGGCAGCACAGGTCTATATCTTTTCTTCAAATATTCAAGTCTGTATGTTCTATATAAATATAGATTAAAACACACATTTTATTTATATTGGTCAAAAAGGATGCCTGGAAACTGTTATTACCAGGAACTTGGTGGCTTTGCTCATCAGGGCTTGTTTGCATGTAGTTCTGAGTAGTGGATTTGTGATTATTTTCTAGGACCTATAAAGAAAATATGCTAAGAGAGATGTGCACTAACACGTGTGATTTGGGAAGTAGGATTCATGGTAATTGAGTTGGGATCTCTTGTTTCCTTTTTACTCTTAAAACTCTAAGTGTTAAGAAACACAATCAGATGGTAGAATAATTTCCTTAATATAGTGCTCTTAACTATAAGTGATGTTCCTTAAGAAGGTTATAGAATTCTTTTCTTTACTGCTTATTATTAATAGCATAAATGGTCTTAATTATATGGGATGTCTAAGTATTAATCATGACTGTAGTGGGGAATGGGCTACATCGTAGTTTTTGTGAGATTTATTCTGATAAATTCCATATTTTATTCATAAATTCTGACAAGACTTTTTGGTAAAAAATCACTTTGCTGTTTATGACTTCAATTAAAGGTTGTTAAGCAAATAGATATCAAGTTTTAATTTACAAAAATACCACTGAAAGGGGATTATGCCACAACACGTGTCAGAGCAAGAGGAGGAGAAGGCTCAGATAGGCACATGAAACCAGCAGCTATGATTCCACCCTTTAGGCCCTGAATTTATTTAGGGAATGGGAACTTATTTATTTAGGGAATGGGGAGGGCACTTATGTGTCATATGTTGATAGAGTTAAACCATTTTTAGCCTTGGGATTTGAAGCTCCACCTTAACTTAGCTGGTTCCTCTGTCAGTCACATTCACTGGTTGCTTTACTATGGTTGTTCTAATGAGTCCCAACCATGAATTCAATCCCCATGTTAACACAGGTAGCAATCAGAAACTGGGCCAGTCACACTTTGTTAGAAGGGGATCTGGAGGACCGAATATGGCACAGGTACTGAGTGGAACATGCACCTAGTTACTAATAAAATCAAACTCCTCATTTGAATATATAAAGGGTGAAAGTGGTGATATTGCTGAATCTGAACTCCCTCCCAATAAAAAAAAAGTCAACAGCAAGAGCTTGAATTAAACATTGCCTAAGGAACAGACTCACTATTTTAAGTTTGAAATCATCTTAACATTACCTTTCCTTACTTACAATTACAAAATCTCCCAGAATTTCTCATGTATACTTTTATCAGACACGGAGGGAGAGAGAGGGTATAAAATTATTTTTCATCTCAATAGATAAGGTTAGTAGTGCTCCCTTGATGATGATCTGATGAAGGTCAAATTCTTCTTTGGTATTAATGTCCCTGTGGCATTTTGCTGATAATTTATCCAAACTGGTAACCTATTTATTAAACTTGACTTGGAGGTCTGTGGCTATGGAGCCTTGGTACTGAAAATGTGGGCCTTTGACCTGCAGCATTAGCATTACTGGTACACTTGTAGAAATGTAGAATCTCAGGGTCCACGATTATATCTGAATCTGCATTTTAACAAAGCCCTAGGTGGTTTGTAAGCATATTGGAATCTGACGACCACTATCTCAGAGTTTCTGAACTTTAGCTCCTAGGGGGATACTGATGGGAATATCTTATTTGGCTGACAATGTCCTTGATTATAGAATGCATCTTGCAATCTTTCTGATCTAAATCATTTTTTTTTCTTTCTGTGTACCTACAATGCCTGGCATTTGCAAAAGTATTCAATTTCTCTGATTTTCTTAAAATCTCCCACCCAGAGATTTGTGAAATTATGCCAGTTTTTCTCTGGGAAGCCAGGTGGCTGTATTTGAGACAAAGATTTGCTATAAGTTGATTACCATCTATGACTCTGAAAATTTAAGTAAAAACATCTGTTCTAAGGTCAAGATTAATGTAATTGACACTCAAGACAAATCCCTGAAATCGGCACATGACACAGAGCCAGTGCTCCTTGGTTAGAACTGCTATTAAGAAATTTCTCTGCCAAGCTGGCATCAAAAAATCACATGTGGTTTTTGGGTTTTCAAATGAAGTAGTAAAGCACAGAGAACATGTAATTGTTCGAAGGGCTGTACGATTTTGCATATAGAATGGAATAGAGTGGGAAAACCCTATGTTTTGGGGATTAAAATTCTCTCCATGGCTTCATGGAAAGAATTGATTGCCTTGGAACTCTTAGAAATCTTTTCCATTCCAAAATGGCTGCCATCCATAAGCTGATTGATCGCATTCCTGCCTCTTGTTCATAACAATCCCTTTACAGTGCCTTGATACTACTCCAAACCTACAGAATTAGATCTCAACAGGCAATTTTGATGCACAGGCACCGTGTTTGAAGTTATATTGAGGTGTCTCATTAGAGCTCAACAGAAGTCTGTTGAAGATGACATCAATGATCATTGTGACAAGAAACAAGGTCTATAATAGGAGGCAGTTTTCTATCTTCTGGAGGCTGAGTAAGTGCATCCTTAGCCAAAACTCTTATGTGTAAAGCTGGCCCAACCTGTGAAAAAAAAGGCTGAGGTAAAAAATGTGTGCTTAGATGCTCCAGAGTCAAAGCAGTCCCTAGATTGAATAAAATTCAAGAAACATCCTCAGGCCAAAAGGGAATTTTACATATTGATTACTGGAGAAAGAGATAAGCAGAGAAGTGTGTAGGGACATACTAGGTGCTAAGAGTCTTGAATATTCAAGTATCTAATTTCAGATATTTATTAATCACTTACTACTTATATTCTCAGGGAATGCTGCAAAGCTGGTAATTCTGTAAGACTTTAATTTGTATTGTACATCAGGTAGAAAAGTCATTCACGAACAAGTGTCAGAAACACAGACAATGCATTGGGATGAGCCTTGCAGGCACCACATGGTGTTTGGCTGAGCTGACTGAGCTGAGAAACTGACAACACTTTTGTTGCCTGCTTGTCTGTCTAGTTTTGGAATTCAGTTCTGATGGCTAGTTTGGGGCTAGTAGTGCATGGAGGCAGTCTCTCTCTCTCTCTCATACACACATACACACACACACACACACACACACAGAGAGAGAGAGAGAGAGAGAGAGAGAGAGTAGGGCTCTAGTCCCCTTTCTTCCAGAATTACTACATTCTGTTATATGGAAAACTATGATTTTTTTCAACCTTATTTAAAGTTCTATATAAACACAGCCTCAGAACTACCTTTCCACCAGACTGCCTTTCTCAAATTTACTTTCTATAGAAATTCTGGATATGACTGGTTTCAGCTCATTTTCTTCACTTCATTATTTTTCTCCAAGGACTTCCTTCTTGCTCATGTCCTTAGTTTGCAATTGTTTGTCTTCCTTTTGTAGAGTAAAAATATGAGTTTAAGTCTCATGTAGGAAGCCACAGTCCTTCCTGAGGGACAACCATGTGGGCTCTTTCCTTCTCAGCCATCTGTGTATTTACCATTTTCAACTGAACTCATTTATGCCATGAGGTCACTTCTTATTAGAACCTCCAAAATCTACTTTGGTCTGGCCTCTTGCCTCCCTATTGGATAATATCCTCTGTCTGCTGGGCTGGACTTTCTCCAGCATCAGCAACTGGGTCAGGCTGCCTACCACATGTCTTACCTCAGGAGAGAAGGTTTGGTCTTAAGGTCCCAGTCTCTTGGTTTCACTGTCTTCAGGCCTCCATTCCATTCAGTTAATTAAGTCAGACCTGGCTACATTTCAAGATATAATCCAAGTGGACGGAGAAGTTTTATGTAGTTTGCAGGAGGATGGCTCTTTAATCAGCCTTACTTTGCAAGGACCCTTGTAATGATCTAGCCACCATTCCAATAACGTTATCTGACACTTCAAAAGAACTCCTGTCAGGTGATTGTGGGGCAGGGGAAAGGAGGAGGGTAGCTGGAGGTGAAAGAGGGTATAAAGGGGATAAATGGTAATGGAAAAATACAATAAAAATAAACTATTTAAAAGAAGCTCCCCATAAATTAATTCATACATTTTACTGCCATTACATCCTCTCCTAATATTGATGATGTAACAGTCATCAGTATTCCCATCCTGTAGTTTTTCTACCTCTAATCATTACCTAAAGTTTATTTTACTGAATTATAGTTCTCAAGTTAATCTTTTCTCTCCAAAGAAGTAGTTGTATTTACTAGTGGGAGACACCCATGCAGAGATCTTTTTCCAATTCTGGGCATACATTGTGTAATTAATAACAAAGTTTGGGGGTATGCACAGTTCTTTTCATTCCACAGATTCCCAAAGCACTTTTATAAGCTTAACTTGAGATAAATAACCCCATTACCTCATCCAACCCTGGAATGTAGCAATCTCTGGGGGAGATTGTGGCAGCTGCTTAACAATGTACAGGCACACTCTACTGTAGCAATGACACAGGAAGCTGCTGAACTCACAGCTCTTTTTTATTTTGTATGGCAAGGGATGCAGATTAGAACAGAGTCAGGAAATTTCCTGGGAGCCCTACCACAGCTGTATGAATGTGTTCTTCATAGATACTAAAGAGGAACAAAGCATTTTTATCCAAGGCATATATATCCCAGCCAAACAACCCTTCTGGAGCTGGTAGGCCAAAGAGAGAAAGGATTGCACAAAAAGAATATAGCCTAGAAGAGTAGCACTTTGTAAAATTTCCTGGATGTTGAGAATTTAAAGTCATACAATTGGTTTGTGTGTTATGGGTGCTGGATGGTTTCCATGTTCCCCTCCAGATCTTGTCTACATCTCTCCACTCTATTCTGTTCCCTGAGAGGCTGACATTTATGGAATGCCTCACTAGCATTCCTCTGCCCTCTGGTTTCTGGGATCAGGCAATATTTGGAGAGCAGTGGTTTGGGTTATTTATTTCTTCTGTGAAGGTGTCTTTCCATAAAGCCTGCTGCTCCTATCAGATGACCCTGTCTTTCAGCTATAGCTTCTCTTCTTGCATTATGTAACCATTCCTTCTCCTTGCTCCTTAGATCTACAGTGACAAGGGCTCCATGATGTTACTAGTTGCAGGAGCATCACTTTCCCTTTTTGACTTTCCCATCAAACTTCCTCACCACCAGTCATCTTTGATAAAGAATTCATTTATTACTCCCCTCAACTACTGTTTGAGTGAGCCATCCGCTGAGGCCAGATGACTAATGATGGAAATATATATGATAAAGCACAATGAAGCACAAATATATTAATAGTTAATTTGAATGGGTTAGATATGGTTTAAATTCTTTGTGTACAATCTCATTCAGTTTATTCTTCATTCAACATATACTTCATCATGTCTGCCTATCAGGCACAATTATAGGCTTTTAGAACTAGTGCTCAAAACAGAAAATGGCTTTGAGCTTGTGAAGCTTAAATTATACTGGAGGGGCTCAGAAAATAAGAATTCATATTCTAAGTGTCATGAAAAAAATCTGGGTGAGGAGAAAATGGAGTAAAGGAGTGAAGAGAGGGATATAATTTCATGGGAGATCAGGGAAGTGTTCTGTGAGACATGAAAGCAAAACTGAAGGAATGCTGTGGGAATCTAGAAAAAGATGAGTGTAATTATTTGTGTTTTGTGAATTTTTAAAAAACAAGACTTTGGTTAAATAACTTGTAGAAGGCCATACAGCTAAAAATGATTATCTTATTAGAAAGCCAAGCACATATTTCCCTAACCACCTAGTTCAGGAAAATGGTAGGTCCCAATAGATACTTGTTGAAGGACTGAATGAATAAACCTTGAAGCCTGTGTCATAAATTATAATTAATCATAACTAACTGTGTATTTATAGCTAATCTGAGTACTATCTTCCTGGGAACCAAGAATAGGTATTTTAGGTTAAGCAACATGCTGGGGACCCCTATAAAAGGTTCAACATTAGAAAACCAAGTGACTAAAAGAGAAACAAAACATGACCATCTCAATAAATGTACAAAAAGTATTTAAGGAAATTTAAGACTCGTTCATGATAAAACTCTCAGAAACTTCTCTAATCAAATAAAAACCTTGTAAGAAAAACTTATGGCTGATATTTTAAAATGTTGTGTCAATAAAAGATTGATCACTTTCACCCTAAGACTGTAAAAAAAGCAAGACCCCTTTTCAACCATTTTAATGGAATTACTGGCCAATAAACTAAAGGAATAAAAAGAGGGAATAGGGCATATAGCTAGGAAAGAAAGAAAGAAATCTATTTGTAGATCAGTTATGGTCTATGTAGATGCAATGACTGAATTTTTTATTCCCCCAAATTCAAATGTTAAAACCATAATCACACCTAATTGTAGGAGACTGTTCTGCAAGGTTTGGGCCCAGCTCTCACTGGGAAATGCACAGGACCTATGCCCATGGATAGGTTCTCCCATGGGGAATCAGGCCTGCAATGTGCCTAGGCTGCTTTGACTCTTGCTCTTGCTAAAAATCTCCCTCACCCTTAATTGAGGATATTTACTGAAAAGCAACTTCCTAAAATCCATGCTAAACTTTCAAGGATGAGTGTAACTGGTTCAACCACTTTTGCCTTTTTATTTGCAAATATCCCTCTTCTGTGGTGTGATTAGTGGCACCGGCTGCTTTGTTTTCTGTAAAAGGTAACCACCTAAAGCCAACCTGTACATAGTAAATGAGGACCATCATGTAGTGTACCAACAAACCCAATAAAGGCTGGTCATGGCAAGGGCCAAGGCTTTTGCTCCCCTTGAGAGAAAAGCCATGCTGTCCCTTTTCCTCCCCCAGACTTGGTAATCCATGTGAATGTCTCATTTCATCCATAATGACTCAGACACTTTGGGACAGTGTCTGCATCACCTAAGGTAATTGTGTTTAGAGGTTGGAGCACTTGGGAGTTAATTAGGTCATGACAGTAGAGCCTGCATGAATGGGTATCATAGCCTTATAAGAAGAGTTCAGAAAGCTAGCTAAATCTCTTTCTACCATGTGAGAATCTGAGAAGTTGGCAGTGTACAACCACAGAAGAGGACTTACTAGAACCTGATAATACTGGCATCCTGATCTTAGACTTCTTGCTTCCAGAACTGTGAGAAATAAATTTCTGTTCTTTATAAGCCACTTAGTTTATAGTACTTTGTTAGAGCAGATTGAACTGACTAAGGCAGTAGAAAATTCCCAAAGCCTCTACAGAAAAATTTCTTGAACTAATAGGAAAATTTAGGAAGGTCATAGACTACAAAGTCAATATTAAAAATTTAAAAATGAACATTAAAAAATTTAAAAGTACCATTCATAACAAAACATGAAATACTCAATATGTAATGAAAAATACTTAATGCTTAAAATACTTAATACACAAAATCTGCACAATATATGTATACTAAGACTATGAAATATTCATAAGACAAATACAAGTAGATTTAAATAAAAGTAGGGTTATATAAAATTCAGATTGTACATTTCTGTATGTAAAATATTAGTTCATCTCACTTGATTTATAGATTGAAAGTAATCCCAATCAATATCTTTTTTTTTTCTGCCGCAGAAATTGGCAAGCTACTTCTACATGGAAAAATGAATAACCTAATAGTACCAAAGCAATATTGAGGAGAAGAAGAAAGTTTTATAACTGAATCCAGTTTTGGCTGCCTATCACAATGAGAACTGAACTTATGAGGCAGATGTTGGTGAGGAGGAAAGTTATTTATTCTAGTGACAACCTCTTGAGAACATTGATGGACTCTTGTCTTTAAAAACCAATTGTAACATCTCTGGTTAAGCCAACAATTTTTAGAGAGATTTGGTGGGAATTTGGGAGGGGTAAATTCTTAGAGGAAGCACAACATGCTATATTTCTGGAGAGTAAGGGGGAAGAGACCTGGAAAAGAGTCACACAGCAGCTTTTTCCCAAGTTTATTCCCTTTGTTCTGGTGTTATCTATTTGCATGAGCATTCCTCCCTTCCCCAGACATCTGTAGTTTATGGCCAGTACCAGCATATCTCAAAACTGCAATAGAACTGAAGCACAGGGTTGATTAAACACTTTGATTTGTAACAGAATACATACTAGCTGTGAGATGCTGAATTATGATTACAGCTTAATATCTTACTGCAGGCAAAGGATTTCATGAGGAGGGAGCAGAGGGAAAGCAGAACAGAGAGATCAGGGGAAGGGGTTGCGGACATGCAGCCACTGTCCTTGCTGGTCCTTATATGACTCTTCTTGGACAGTGTCCTTAAGTCAGCAGGTTCTAAGATCAGACTGTTAGATTTACACAAAAACCGAACCTGTTGATTCTAGTAAAGCATACTCAGAAAAGAAACTTTTAACGTGTCAACTAGTTTTGAGAAAAAAATGGTTAGAGTAACGAACTGGGTTTAATATTTACTAAGATTTATATAGGTAGCTTTATATAAGTAGAGTTTATTCACTCTCTATTACAGCTGGAAGATTCATAGTAGCTAATTCCAAGATTTAACATAAAACCACAAAAATCAGATGGTGTGGTGTTGATGAAATAATACACATATAGGTCAATAGAATAAAATATAAATATCAGACATAAACCTGTACATGTATGGTCAATTGATTTTGGAAGTCCTAAGTTCAATAGAGAAGACATAATCCTTTTAACAAATGCTTCTAGGATAATGAATATACACATAACATCCTTCCATAATGTCTCACAGCACACACAAAAAATGTAAAATTTAATAAAGATAATTAGTGACTGTAATCAGGGATTAAAATGACAATAGGTTGTGTTTTAAGAAATAAAAACTAGAATAAAGGCAGCCAGACACACCTTCAGGGCTGTGATAGAGGCCAAGAACAGGCCCCTAGCTCCAGGACTGAGATCTACACCTCATTCAGCAAGACATGATGTGGCTGTGGGTCCCTTGGTGGCAGAGAAGTCACCATGGTTCTGTGCTCAAGGAATATGCTGGAAAGTTGCTTGATAGAGTTTATTTATAAGGAGGTATCTCACTGAAGGCATTCACCTACACAATTGCCTAGGGACCTGCCAGAGAAAATTGTTGGCAGCTGTGTTCTCTGAGCACTGTTCACTGAATAAGCCAGCCCTGTAGAAGCTGCGTGTGTTGGGGGAGCTTGTGACATTAACATCTAGAACCAAGAAGCACTATCCCTTTCTTCTCGCAATGCTTTTCTGCTACCCTCTACTGACAAGGCCCCCATGTCAATGGACAAAGGTAAATATTTAATGGGCCCAGATACATTTTCACAGAGCAAAGAGGATAAATTTGGATTTGAATGGTAATAAATTGATAAAGGCACAGACCTAAATATTTTATCAATAGCAAAAGAAAATACTAAAGAAATTTGTGTAACTTTGGGATAATCAAAGCCATCTTAGATACGTAACAGAAAGCACATAACATAAAATTTTAAAAATGATAAATTAAATCTTATTAAATTAAAATATTTGAGTTTTGAAAAACACTGTTAAGAAAATTAAGAAACTACAGACTGGGAGATATTATTTGAAAACATATGCCTGAAAATGAGCTTGTCTAGAGAATATATAATTTTCACACAATGTTTGCTAAAAATCAAACAACCCAGTGAATGAGTAAAAACTTTCAACAGTCATTTCACACACACAGAATTTATAGGTGGAAAATAAACACATGAATAAAGTTCAATATCTTAATGTTGGGTAAAAACAAATTAAAATAAAAAGGATAGTATGTATCATTTGCAATAGCTAAAATTAAAATAAATTAACAATACCAAGTGCTGGGGCAAGGACACACAGCAACTAGAAGAGTCATTCATTGCTAGTGATGATGGAAAATACTAAACCCACTTTGGAAAAAACAGTTTGGCAATTGCTAATAAAGGTAATCATCCTCTTAATTTATGACCCAACAATCTTACTAACAGATATTTACCCAAAAGAAATAAAAATATATGTCCACACAAACTCTTATTCATAAATATTTATAGCAGTTTTATACATAATTGACTGAACTTGAAAACAACTTTTATTGAAATAAAAAAAATACTTTTGATTTTTATTGTTGTTGAAGAAAATGTTCTACCTTTTCCCCCCACCCCTCCCCACCAATGCAGTCTTCCCAACATCCCTCCCCTGTTTCCACCCTGCCCTGTTACTGTCCATGTGTCCCTTTTAGATGTTCCTGTAAACCTTTAACCCTTTTCCCTCATTATCCCCTCCCCTTTCCCTTCCATTACTGTCAGCTTGTTAGGAATTTTAATGTCTTTGGTTATATTTTCCCTGTTTGTTTGTTCTGTTGATTAGGTTCCAGTTAAAGGTGAGATCATATGGTATTTGTCTTTCACTGCCTGGCTTATTTCACTTAGCAATAATGTTCTCCAGTTCCATCCATTCTATCTCAAAGGATAGGGGCTCCTTCTTTCTTTCTGCTGCATAGAATTCCACTGGGCAAATGTACCAAAGTGTTTTGATCTATTCATTTAGTGATGGGCACTTAGGTTGCTACCAGCACTTGGCAATTGTTAATTGTGCTGCTATGAGCATTGGTGTGCACAAGTTCTTTTGGATTAGTGTTTCAGGGTTTTTAGGGTATAATCCTAGCATTGGAATTGCTGGGTCAAAAGGCAGTTCCATTTTTATTTTTCTGAGAAAATTTCATACTGTTTTGTATAGTGGTTGCACCAGTCTGCAATCCCACCAACAGTGCACTAGAGTTCCCTTTTATCTACATCCTCTCCAACACTCATTCGTTGCTTTGTTTATGATGGCAATTCTCACCAGTGTGAAGAGGTATCTCACTGTGATTTTAATTCACATCTCTTGGATGGCTAGCAATACTGAACATCTTACCATTTGTCTCTAGACACTCTGAATATCCTCCTTGAAGGAGTATCAGTTCAAGTCCTTCAGCCATTTTTAAATTGGGTGGCTTGTTCTTGGGGTAGAGTCGTGTGAGTTTTTTATATATTTTGGAAATCAATTTATACCCTTTGCGACAGCATAGCTGGAACTGGAGAGCATTATGCTAAGTAAAATAAGCCAAGTGGCCAGGGACAAATAGCATATGATCTTATCTTTAATTGGAACATAATCAACAAAAGAAAAAAGCAAACAAAATATAAACAGAGACTTTTAAATTAAGAACAATCTAACAACAGTCAAGGGGGAGAGGAGAGAGGTCTGTGGGGAGAACGATTTTCAGGAACTACTATAAAGGACACATAAAAGAAACCAAGGGGGAGGTTGGAAGGAAGGGAAGGAGGTGGGTTTGGATGGATTGGGGGGGAGTGGTGGGGAGAAAATGCAGACAATCGTAATTGAACAACAATAAAGTAAAAAAAAAAAACACAACCAAAGTCTGAGGTATCATTAGTAAATATGTTTTCTTATATGGTTGGTTCTCTTGGTATTTTAATGCTCTTTTAATTAGCTATGCAGAAGCTTTCTATTTTCATGAGATCCCTTTAGTTTATTCTTTCCTTAACTTCATTTGCTCTAGGGACCATACCAGTGAAAATACTGCTGCATGGAATATCAGATTTTCCTGCCTACATTCTCTTCTAGGACTTTTATGGTGTCATGACTTATATTTAAGCCTTTTATCCACCTTGTTTTTATTTTTTCGGATGGTGTAAGTTGTGGTAAAATTCCATTTTTTTTGTATGTAGCTGTCCAGTTCTCACAGTACCATTTGTTGAAGAGAGTATTTTTGCTCCATTTTGTGCTGCTGCCCCCTTGGTCAAATATTAATTGACCATAAAGACTTAGGTTTATTTGTGGGCTCTCTATTCTGTTCCATTGGTCTATGTGTCTGTTCTTATGCCAGTACCAGGCTGTTTTGATTAGAGTGGCCTTCTAATATAGTTTGATATCATGTATTGTGATCCCTCCTACTTTGTTCTTCTTTCTTAAAATTGCTGCAGCTATTTGGGGTCATTTATGGTTCTATGTAATTTTTTTAACTGTTTGATCTATGTCTGTGAAATATGCGATTGGTACTTTAATAGGTATTGCATAGTCTATAACTTGCTTTGGGTAGTATGGACATTTTGATTATGTTAATTCTTGCAATCCATGAACATGGTGTATGTATCCATTTGTTTGCATCTTCCTTAATTTCTTTCTTCAGTGTTGTGTAGTGTTCTGAGTATAGGTCTTTTACCTCCTCAGGTTTATACATAGGAATAGGTTTATTCCTATGTATTTTATTTTTCTTGTAATAGCAAATGGTATTTTTTCCTGATTTCTGTTTCTGATGTTTCATTGTTGGTATACAAAAATACCTTTGATTTATTTGTATCTTGCTGTTTTACCAAAGTCATTTATTAGGTGGAGCAGTTTTTTTGGTGGAGTCTATAAGATTTTCTTTATAAACTATCATGTCATCTGCAAACAATGACACTTTTGTTTCCTCCTTTCTGATTTGCATGTCTTTTATTTCCTTTTTTTGTCTGATCACTGTGGCTAAAATTCTGATGCTGTGTTGAATGGAAATGGCAAAACTGAACTGCCTTGTCTTGTTCCTGATCTTAGTGAAAAATATTTTAATTTTTGTCCATTGATTACCATGTTGGCTGCAAGTGCCTCATATATGGCCTTTATTATGTTGAGGAATGCTCCCTCTATTCCCACTTTGATGAGTGTTTTTATCATAAACGGGCGCTGTACC
>PVIA01016504.1:0-18646 GCA_004024845.1 Tonatia bakeri | reverse complement strand
TGATTTGTAGTTCTCCAATGATTAGTGATGTTGAACATCTTTTTCACATACCTGTTGGCTGTTTGTATGCCTTCCCTGGAGAACCATCTATTCAGGCCATTTTAAAGTTGAGTTGATTTTTTTGTTGTTATTGAGTTGTATGGGTTTCTTATATATTTTCATATAAACCCTTTGTCAGATACATGGTTTGCAAATATTCCCTCCAAGTATTTTCTTTTTTCATTGTGTTGATTGTTTCTTTTGCTGTTCAGAAGTCTTTTTTTTATTGTTCAAGTACAGCTGTTTCCATTTAGCCCCCATCAATCTTCCCCATCCCACCAATCTCCACCTTGTACCCTCAATCCCACTTCCCCTGGCTCTGTCCATGTGTCCTGTATATATGTTCCCTGATGACCCTTCCCCTATTTCCCCCCTTTATCCCTCTCCCTCCTCCCCTCTGGTTACAGGCAATTTGTTCTTTATTTCAATATCTCTGGTTATATTTTGCTTGCTTGTTTGTTTTGTTGATTAGGTTCCACTTATAGGGGAGATCATATGGTATTTGTCTTTCACTGCCTAGCTTACTTCACTTAGCATAATGCTCTCCAGTTGCACCCATGCTATTGTGAAAGATAGGAGCTCTTTCTTTCTTTCTTTCTTTCTTTCTTTCTTTCTTTCTTTCTTTCTTTCTTTCTTTCTTTCTTTCTTTCTTTCTTTCTTTCGTGTAGTATCCCATTGTGTAAATGTACCATAGTTTTTTGATCTACTCATTGATGGGTGCTTAGCTTGCTTCCAGCACTTGGTTATTGTAAATTGTGTTGCTATGAACATTGAGTTGCATAGGTTCTTTGAACTGATGTTTCAGGATTCTTAGGGTATATTCCCAGCAGTGGAATTGCCAGATTTCCACACTGGAACCTTGGGTTGCACAGTCTGGCTCACTCCCCAGTTGTTCTTCCTGGTTATCCGCACACAAATGTGGGATCTTCTGGTCCACCATTCACCACCTTGCCTATTCAGGTCTGCCAACCACTGCCTCACCTGCTCTGTCCTCCAGTCTCTGCCTTGCTGCATGTCCTTTCCTCCCTGGCTTCCTGTTTCTGCACCTCCTACCAGTCTGAATGAATGTTTCTTCTTTAACTCCTTGGTTGTCAGACTTCTATACAGTTTGATTTTCTATCAGTTCTGTTTTTTTTTTTTAATTTGTTGTTGTCCTTCTTTTAGTTGTGTGGGGAGGCATGCATGTTTATCTATGCCTCCGCCTTGGCCAGAAGTCCAAATAAATAAAATCTCATCTCTCTCATTATATCTTTTTCTTCTTAAAGCATTTCCTTTAGCATCTCTTGCATCACTGACTTGATAGAGATGTACTCTATTAACCTTTTGTATGAAAAGCTCTTTATGTTTTCTTTCATTTTACATGAGAACCTTGCTGGATAGATTAGTCTTGTTTGCAGGTTTTTGCTTTTCTTTACTTGGCATATTTCTTGCCCCTCTCTTCTAGCTTGTATTGTTCCTATTGAGAAGTCCACTGATAAAGTTATTGGGAGCTTCCTTGTATGTTACTATCTGTTTCTCCCTGGTTGCCTTTAAAATTCTCTCTTTGTCTTTAAATTTTTCTATTTTGGTTGTAATGTGTCTTAGAGTGGGCTTCTTTGGATTGATCTCAGTTGGGACTCTCTGTGCTTCTCAGACTTGCATGAGTTTTTCCTTCATCCAGTTAGGGAAATTTTCTGTCATTATTTCTTCAAATGGGTTTTCTATCCCTTGCACCTTTTCTTCTTCTAGTATCCCTATTATGTCAATATTATTGCATTTTATGTTGTCCCAAAGCTCCCTTGGACTATCCTCATCCTTTCTGAGTCTTTTTTCATTTTGTTGCTCTGACTGTGTGTGTGTTTTTTACCTTGTCTTCCAGCTCATTGACTTGATCTTCTGCTTGATTTATTTTGTTAATTCCTTATAGTGTGTTCTTTATTTCAGATATCACATTCTTCATTTCCAGCTGGTTCTTGTTCATGGTTTCTATGTCCTTTTTCATGCTGATGTAGGTCCCACTAAGTTTCTTACAGTTCTCACTAAGTTCCTTGAACATCCTTATAACCATTACTTTGAAATATATGTCTGATATGTTGCTTGCCTCAATTTTGCTTAGCTTTTTTTTTCTTCTGGAGATTCCTCCTTTTCTTTCATTTGGGGGTTATTTCTTTTTATCACCATTTTAATTGTCTCTTTGTGTTTGTTTCTATGTATCAGATTGATATGCTTTGATTCTGTCTTGTGGAGTTGCATTGTGTGTTAGGGGTCTTGTGGGATCGAGTGGTGCAGACTCCTTGATCTCCTGATCTGGAAGCTTTGGAATGAGCTGTGTGTGGTTTTGTAGACCCTTCTATTGTATTTGAGTCCTGATTATTACTGGTCTTTTTGTTGTTCAGGGCTCCCCTCCATCTGTCTGGCTAAGAGGCTCAGTCCCCTCCATGTATTGTATGCTATTGTATATGTGCTGCCTGAACAAAGCAAAACAACATAAAAATAATACCAAAACAAGCAAACTTCCCTGCTCACCTCAGCAATATCAACAACAAGAAGCAAAGAATAATAAAAGCAAAAAGAGGATGGAATAGTAGAGAAAGATGGAAAGGAAAAAGAATATGAGAAAGCCAAAGGAAAGAAAAATAATTATGAGAGGAGAAAGGGAAAGAGAACTATTACTCTTAATGAACTGAAAGAGGAAAATGGGCACAGTAAAAGTAATAAAAATAATACATGCAGAGAAGAAGGGAACAGTGGAGTACTCTAAGATAAGTGTATAATAGGAACTATGAAAGAAAAATTAGAGCACCAAAAATTAAAGAAGAAATCGATAAAAAATAAAAAGGCTATGAAAAAGAAAATAGCTATCTATTGAAAAAAGAACCAAGTGGATTTGTCTCAGCGCAGTTTAGATCTTGCCTTTTGGTTTCTCCCTTTGGATACTGCTCTGATGTTGGAGTCTGGTATAAGCCAATGTCAGGTGCTGTCCATGTCTGGCCCCTGTCTGCCTTTTCAAAGCTCCAGGTGGTCCACAGTTTGTGGCTGATTCCTCTGGGCTTGGCTGCTTCCAGGTTAGGCCAAGCTGCTCTGTAAAACTGGATTTTTTCAGCACTGGGTCTAGCAATATGTTAGCAAATGTCCCAAGTTTTCACAGGATCCACTTCTGCCAGTCTCAGCCTGCTGGCCTACTGTCAATCTTAGACTAGTCGCAGGCCAGACTATTTCTGGAAGGGCTTCTGGTGGAAACAAGGAGCCATGATTCCTGGTTCTCCCATGGCAGATGCCTTTCAGACTTCAGGGAAGGTGGTAGGTTTGTTCCACTCCCCCAAGCAACTAATCTGAGTCTGTCCAGGATTATCTCCCTTACTTAGCAGGGTGAGGCCCCTGCTAGCATTCCTGAGCCCAGATTGTGGGTCTGCTTGTTGCTGGGAGTGTTTCTGTGGCTCTCCCATGAGAGGGGAGTGCCAATCTGTTTCCCAGGATAATGTATGGATTGGCTGCACCCTGCTGCCAATGTCTGACCACCCCTGAGTCTGTTTATGTTGCTGTCTCCTCAGCAAAGGTTAAGATGCAGGATGGGAGAGAAGGCAGGAAATGCCCTACTCCCCCAAAATAAAACACAAACAAAACAGAACACCAAGACAGAGCAAAACTGAACAAGAACAATGACAGCAAAAAACAAAAAAAACAAAAAAAACAAGGAATGTGCTGAGTGGAATGAAGAAGTTTTCAGAGGTTTGGTGAGGGGATTTCTGTGGGGTTGGGTAGTGGTATCCCAAAGGGTAAGTCCAAAAACTTTTTTGACAAATGCAGACACCCATGTAACTCACATTCCTTTCAATGTATATAATACTTCCATCAAAGAAACTGTCTTCTGCTTCCACATATACCAGGATAGTTTTTGTCTATTGTAGACCTTTATGTAAATAGAATCATACAGTGTGTAGGCTTTTGTATCTGGCCTTTTTCACATGTATAATAATTTTGAGTTTCTTCTATGTTGTTGCATGTTTTAGTAGTTTGTTTATTTTAATTGCTGAATAGTATTACATTGTATGAATATATTACAATTTGTTTATATATTCTTTTGATGGACATTTGGGTTGTCTCCAGTTTTTTTGGCTACTATGAATTTTTTTTAAAGTATTTTATTTATTTATTTTTAGAGAGGGAATGGAGGGAGAAAGAGAGAGAGAAAGAAACATCAATGTGCGGTTGCTGGGGGCCGTGGCCTGCAACCCAGGCATGTGCCCTGACTGGGAATCAAACCTGTGATGCTTTGGTTCGCAGCCTGCACTCAATCCACTGAGCTACGCCAGCCAGGGCTTTGGCTACTATGAATTTAATTGGTATAAACTAAGACTGGAATGCTGGGTTAATGTCTTTTTTTTTTTTTCATTCTTGGGTTCCTAACAACTTCTTTGCTTTAAAAGTTACAAGATGAGTTGGGAAGAATTACTCTCTTCCCAACATTGTTAGAGTACGTTATTTAAGGGCCCATAGGAAGTAAAATCTGTTTTTAATGGTGTAAAAAGTTTAATCAGCCATTCATTTGCTCAGTCTCTTTTTTGTTCTTGAACTTATGTTGAGTGACTGAGCCTGCAGGGTTGCTTCAAAATGATCCCTCTGCCCTAATCAATGTTTCTGGACTGAGTTTGAACACTTTGACATGCTCACCCAAGGGCTTTCTTTTCTCTCCTAATCAGCTACTTCGTCTCTCTAAACCCTTATTTTTCTCATTTGCCAAATGAAAAGATTAGTAGTGCTTTATCTCATTTGGTTTTTCTGAGAATTAAAGGAGAGAATTTATGTTAAACCCTAACACAGTGACAGAGATGTAGTAAAGGCTCAACAAATATGAGCTGTTTTATGTTATTGTTTTATTGCCAGGACTTCTGTCACTGCTCTCATGCTATGTTTTCAAATGTTTTATGTGCATTTTGTCTGGAGCTCCTGATTATCTCTAGAGTTAGTGCTCCCTCTTGGCATTAGAAATTTCATTTCTCCTTTGGTTTGACACGCAGTGATCCCAGGGGTAACTCTGGCACCTGCCTCCAGAGGAAGGAAGCATGTTAGCTTATCTATCTCTAAATATAAGTGCCATGTATGGGTCAGGTACAGTGACACGACTCATACCACTATGATCAGTCCTATCTTCTTTCTTCTCATTCCTTTTCTCTCAGAACAAACAAAAGTTTATAACCCTTCTCCACCACTTCTGCAATCTTTCAGATGATTCTGTGATATAATGGGTGAGTTTAAGAGTATTGATGGTGACCAGGGGAGGGATTGGCAGGAGTGTGTGTGTGTATATTTAGAAGTCATGTAAAGGACAAAGATTAGAGATGGGAGAGAGGAAATGGATATGTGGGAGAAAGACAAAGGGTAGTGAGACAAAGGATGAAAGCGGGATTGTAGCCAAACAGAGAACGGAGTATGGGCACAGGGGGATATTCAGTGAGACTAGGAGGATGACACTGGTTAGAGGTAGAAATGAAAATGCAGAATTGGGTCAGGAAAAGTGCCAGGAGAATGTGGGGGAATAGAGACTCTTTAATACAATGTTTGAGTGCAGTTCAAAGAGCAGTGAGGATCAGACTGTAACAGGACAGGAGCTATGAGAGGGGGCTATTCATGAAAATGGCCCAAGTTTTGATTACTAACTTTTGCAACAAACAAATCTGCTAGTAAAAGGTTAACTTACTAATTCCATGGTTTATTTGTTCAAATATTTCCTAAGTACCTACAGCGGGAGAGACTGTGTGCTTAGTGATGTCAACTCCCCAGTCCCAAAGTGGAGACCGTTGAGGAAACTTTCTTTTGATCATCTGAATTTCAGGTGTGTCTAAATTCGAAATCCTTCTTGTTCTGTCCTCCATACTGCATTTTGCAGAACTGGTATAGAGACTGAGAGAAGGAGAGGGAGAGGTTGTGCCTTGAAGCTGGGGTTCTCTATCATGTTTTGCCATCACACCATAAAAATATGGAAGTGATATCCACACATGACACACCACCATATGCTTACTCAAATTTTGAAAAAATCCCCAAAATGTTTATAGGGGGTGAAACAAATGAGTAGGAGGAAATTTTTTTTGAGATGCTATTTATTAAAAAAGTGAATCACTATTAAGGGAGTGTCAGTGAATTAAGGGTATCTCAGTGCCTCTGCAGTGTATGAAAGAGTGGTTTTAGATTATGAAATGATTTTACATGCTGCTTGAAATGTATGTGAGCAAGAGTAAGGTTATTAGAGATATAAATTTGAATTTGCTCCAATTTATGAAATGGGTTTATTTATAAATTTTGGTAACTTCTATGTTATTAGAAATAAATTTCTTGTGATACATTTCACAACAAATCCTTTCACGTAAGAGGCCACCCTTATAGCCTGGCATGGAGAGGCAGGCTATTTTACCCATTAGGGGCATGACTTCAGTGTACAGAGCCTGTGCATTTGTAGAACCCAAGAGTGGTGAAAAACAGGAGATCACAAGCATATATACAAGAAAAATGGCAAAATGAAAAATAATACTTGTTTAAATATATGTTTAAATAATACAGCTACACAAAAAAGTAACTGGCCATTCCTATGTAGTTATGTAACAATTATATTTGATGTAGGTTGTCGGTATACTTTAATATGTTGTTATGATGTCAGAAGAGTCTTCCAAAATTAAGGTTGTATGAATACATAAAGGGCATTACCCTAAAGAGGGATGGCCATAGCCAAAAAATAGGGTTGTAACTCACAGGAGGAAAAGACACTCAGATGAAAAAGAGAAAGCAGAAAATTGAAGAAGTGATTCCATTTCTCCTTAGCTTGGACCGAATCTTCCCTATGATTCCCAGCTCTCCTTGGATGTACATCTGAAGCTATGAGTCCCATTGCTTCACCATGTCTGTGGGGAGTCTGTAAATAATGGAAATACTTTCTCCTTGTTTCTGCTGGGACAATTGAATGTTTTCAAAGCATCTGAGGGAAGCCTTCCAGGTAGTTCTGACTGAAACTAAATTCATCACTGGTGGACTTGCCTGGAGCATCGCCCAAAGCCTTTAGGTTTTGGTTCTGAGACACCAGGCCCATCTGAGAGATCTGCTCTTAGGGTATTTTTGTCTTTTGGGGCACTTTTCTCATCCCTTTCCCTCTTCTTTATTCCTAGGAAAGGAATTTCCTTTGATCATATTTGGATGAAGAGTAAGACTTAAATGTTGCTGAATATTCATTGAGGTGTTTTGTCTATTGGAAAAAATACAATAGGATGATGGCCAAACAGGTTTATAAATAATAACAGCAGCAATAATAATAACTGACTCTTCTAAGAGTGGCAATTCATATGAATTGACTCATTTAGCCCTCTTAATTATCTTGTAGAGTTTACTGTTACCCACATCTAACAAATTAAAGGAGGGGAGATTGCAGGAACAGGGCAACATGCCCAAGATCATCCAACAAGTCAGGGAAGAACAGGGGAATTAGCCCAGGAAGTCTGGCTCCAGAACTGTGTCCTCACCAACTGTATGTGTCCTCTCCAGCTTAGTATGTATCCTTGCCCCTTCTCTATTGTTCTCTTTTTTCTCACTCACCTGGTTGGTCTCTCAGGGCTGTGGGAGGTACTTTCTATGAGACTCTGAGTTTATGTCCTGTACCTGTGACTTTGTTCTCTTCTCATCCCTGACTCTTTCCTAAATTAGTCTAGAACCCTCCTGCTGAGAACCCTCAATGGGGCTGAGATGGAGGCCTCAGAAGCCACTGAATGAAATGCAAGTCCTTCACACATATAGTAACCTCCTTTCCAGAACCTCATTAACAGCCATCTAGGTCTTGCTGCTGTTAGACGCCCTCAGTGTCTTCACTTTCGAGGTTACAAAATATCATTAGAATTGTAAGAAAAGTCAGATTTATTTTTATGAGCTTATATTAGGTATGAGCACTTGTACTGAGAAGTGTTATGTAAAAGGAAAACTATTTTTTTTTTCTGATGGAGTTTTGTTTATATAAATTTGGGGCAGAACAATACTACCAGTGGCCCTTCTTCTCAGTGCTTATCTCAGTAAAGCCCAGTCTCTTCTATAAATAGAAGATAAATGGATATGTAAGATATACTGTCTGGAAGGATGTCAAATTATTAGTCACCTGGGACTCTTACTTGTCTGATCTGGGCCTATCACCTTCCCTATACCTACCTGGAGACCTGTTGCTCACTCCTCACAGCCCATCATGCTCTGGGCAAGTGCATCAGCATTGAGGCAGAAGGATGGACTCAGAAACTGGGGTTTTCATTCCTTTGGATGCCTTTCGCCATGGGGTCCTCTGGACACCATTATCAGTAGATCCATTTAGTGTTTATTTGGTACCTTTATACTCCCAATTCTCTCCTTATTCTCTACTTGGTCCCTTTTCTCCATTTTCCCTTTCAGATGGCTGACAGATATTTTAGAGCTTCAGAAGCTGACAAATCTTAGCTGAGTGGTAGGAAGAGGCAAGGCCAAATGGTCTCTAGGATTAATTATCCATAGCAGCAGGGAAACCTAAATCTTTTTGAGGGTTAAAGATCAAACAGGGAGGAAAGGGGGATTATATTAATAAGGCCAGAAGGGAATATATTAATTTTATTGATTTCCTGTACTCAGAATAGTTTTCTTGGGTGGTTCTTAAGGGTAAGGAGATCTAAATAAAACTTTACAGAACATTTTGGGAGGAGTATGAAAAGTTCATGAAGAGCAGGCAATGGATATGGTCCTTCTCCATTTCCACAGCTGCCCTATTCCTCACAGCGTTTAGAGAAGATCTAAATCTGGATCAGTGTGGAGAAACATATTCCTTAGGCTCCTTCTGGATTTCTATGTGGTGCTCCGCTTTCAGGCACAGGGAGCCACAAGTGCCAAGATACTAGGCAAGTCTCATGTGAAATGTTCAAGGTAATAGCCAGATAAATTTAATGTAATTAAATATAATCAAGTTAAAATATAGTTTAGCTAATAGGTCTTCAGGAGGGAGATATATTGTTATGGACACAAGCCATTACAAAGTTGTTTGTCTTAAGGAAGTATTTTAAGGTTAAAATTTGAATAAGCGGAAATGGAAGAGAAGGGAAATTCCTAAACACAGAAGGAGCGAAGTCTTAGAGGGAGGGAAAAGTACAATATGGGTAGCGGGGGAAATGCTGTTTGTGTGGAAATGGTAGAATGAGCTCAGAAAGGTAGGGCCAAACTTTGGGGGCAGAGTGATTGAGGTCAGGTTGAAGCATGTTTTATGCAGAAGCTGTACATACAAATGAGCATGGAGGACCAGAGGTCATTCCTACATGCAAGTGAACATTCTCTGGAAGGACTTTTCCCTGGAGAATTCCACAATTTAGAAATACATGCTACCTTTTGTGATCTCAGCACACAATCAAGAGATGCTTTTTGTTCCTATCATTTTCAGCAGACTCATCAACTTCTAAGTCATTATAAAGAGGACCCTAAAGTTCATCATGACTCACACCAACCTTACCATCTTCCATCCTACAGTTTTTGTCTTACTTGGCATTCCTGGGTTGGAGGCATATCACAGCTGGCTGTCTATACCCCTCTGCCTCATGTATATCACTGCAGTCCTGGGAAACAGCATCCTGATAGTGGTCATCATCAAGAACATTAACCTTCATGAGCCCATGTATTTTTTTCTTTCCATGTTGGCTATGACGGACATCATGCTGTCTACCACCACTGTACCGAAAGCCCTAGCCATCTTTTGGCTCCATGACCATGATATTGCCTTTGATGCCTGTGTTACTCAAGTTTTTTTTGTCCACGTGATGTTTGTGGGAGAGTCAGCCATCCTATTAGCTATGGCCTTTGATCGCTTTGTGGCCATCTGTGCTCCTCTGCATTATTCAACAGTGCTAACATGGCCCGTTGTGGGAAGAATTGCTCTGGCCATTGTGACCCGAAGCTTCTGCATCATCTTCCCAGTGATTTTCTTGCTGAAGCGGCTGCCTTTCTGCCGGACCAACATCATCCCCCATTCCTACTGTGAGCATATTGGAGTGGCCCGCTTAGCCTGTGCTGACATCACTGTTAATATCTGGTATGGCTTCTCAGTGCCCATTGTCATGGTCATCTTGGATGTAATCCTTATCACTGTGTCTTACTCAATGATCCTCCGAGCAGTGTTTCGTTTACCCTCCCAGGATGCCCGGCACAAGGCTCTCAGCACTTGTGGCTCCCATCTCTGTGTCATCCTCATGTTTTATGTTCCATCCTTCTTTACCTTACTGACCCACCGCTTTGGACATAACATTCCTCGACATGTGCATATCCTGCTGGCCAATCTTTATGTGGTGGTGCCACCAATGCTCAACCCCATTGTCTATGGTGTAAAGACTAAGCAGATCTGGGAGGGTGTAGCCCACCTGTTCTTTGACATCAAGGCTTGGTGTTGCGCTTCACCTCTGAACTGATGGCTTCCTATGAATTCCCTCTTCCAGCTTTACCAAGGAAACTGATGTGAAATACAGAGATTTCCTGAACTGAGGGGGATTTTCCTTCTCTTCCTCATTTTCTACCTTCTTCATCTTCTTCATTTTCTTCCTTCTTCATCTTCCTCCTCCAATTCTCTTTCTTTTCTTCTTATGGCTCTTCGTCTTTGACTTTTTTTGTTTGTTTGTTTCTGTGTTTTTTCTATCCTCTTTTCTTCTCATATCCCTCTCTCCCCCACAACCTTCAAGTAACAACTGTTCATATCTCTGATATGAACATTTGGTATACTCAGTAGGCCAGATGTACTCTAAAACAAAAGGAACTGAACAGCACATAAAGGAAATTATACACAAATGGATTAAAATAACTGTATATTTAACATCTGAAGGGGTTCCAGTTTTTTATCCCCAAATGTGCCTTTTTTCTTTGTACAGATTCAAGTAGCTCTCCATCTATTTGTACAATGGCAGGTGTTTTTGAAAAACAGCAAAGAATACATGCCATTTAGCCATCTGGAAAAGTCCTGTTCTTTCTTCAAATTTCAGTTGAAGAACTGCCTTCCCTGAGAAGTTTTTCATATTTTTTTTTTCTAGGCAATCCAAGGCTCCTATGTTTGTCTATTGTGTCTTGTACAAATCTCAAAATATGTGTGATGAGTTATAATGGGCTGTTTATTTATTTGTACCTCCAATTGACTATAAACTCTCAGAACCAGAATGGTGTGTGTCATTCATTTGTACACTTAGTGTGTTATAAAATACTTAGTACATCATAGATGTTTGAGAGATGAATGAGAGCACAATTACCTCCTTGAAGTTAAAAATGCATCCCTATCATGCATTGAAATAATCAGCTAAATTTGTCCACAAACCTAGTGATTAGTAAACCAATTATTCACAGAGACAGTATATTATGATGGAAGAGAACACATTGCTTATTGTGGTGTGTTTTACTCCAGGGAATAGACAAGAGTGGTAGGAACACAGGATATTCTATTTTTTTAATTGCATTTTAAAAAAAGATTTTATTTATTTTTAGAGAGAAGAGGAGGGAAGGAGAAAGAGAAATATCAATGTGTGATTGCCTCTTTTGTTCTCCTTCTGGGGACCTGGCCCGTAACCCAGGCACATGCCCTGACTGGGAATTGAATGGCAACTCTTTGGTACTTGCCTTGATTGGGAATTGAACCGGCAACTCTTTGGTTTACAGCCCACACTCAATCCACTGAGCTACCCCAGCCTGGGCAACACAGGGTATTCTTGATTTTCTCTTCTACTTGGCTTTGGCACTTCCACATTATTAAGAATTATAGCATGTTGTTCCTGGACAGATTAGCAAAACTGGAGCAGGCTCTTAGAGTTCACAGTCTTGACCCTCATTTTTTCATGCTTTTTTAGAAAAGGTTCTGCACACTCATTTCCTCACCCATCACCTATAACTAAAGAGTCCTACATCTCTCCATCTTAGAACTCTTGAGTTTTAATTGCATAAAATCACCTGGCTACTGAATATCTCCTCCAGAATATAGAACTATAATCATGCTAGCATTTCTTCCTATTCCTGTTCCTTTCCTTGGAAAATAGATTATGAGGATCCCATCATTTTCATCAGGCTGAAAAACCTGGGGAATTTCTCAACTTTTTCTTTTCTGGACTGTTCCTCAATAAGTTATTGGTGTTACTCATATTGATTGTACCACTAAATATTTAGTTATCTAGATAGTATTTGGAGCCATATTGAGGTTCAAATCTTGCCTCCATTGTTTTCTAACTCTGTAAACTTGTAAAATTTATTTAATGTTTTTATCCCCACCTATAAAATGGGGGATAGCAATAGTATGTCATAGGGTTGTTGAGAATATTTGAGGAATAGGATTCCTTAATGCAATCCTTAGCTCAAAGCAACTATTTAAAAACATTTAATGCGCCCTGGCTGGTGTAGCTCAGTGGATTGAGCACGGGCTGCGAACCAGGCATCGTAGGTTCGATTCCCAGTCAGGGCACATGCCTAGGTTGCAGGCCGTGTCTCCCAGCAACCGCACATTGATGTTTCTCTCTCTCTCTCTCACTCCCTCCCTTCCCTCTCTAAAAAAAAAATAAATAAATAAAATCTTAAAAAAAAAACATTTAATGCTAAGTCATTAGTATTGTTAATTTTATTCTTAACATTGCCTCTACAATTATTTATGTCCCTTATCATCTTTCACCTTAGGTATTACCTTAGTTTCTTAGTTGATTTCGATGTTTTCAATCTTTTACATTGTAACTTAAACCATAAATTGACTTGATGTTAAGCCTTCTAAAACAAAAAGCTGATCATACTACTTTCTGTCAAATACTTTTGAGTATTGTTTATTACTTACAGAACTGTTTTCCACAGAACATTCTGTAGAAATAAATACCAGCTATCATAATGGATGTTTTATAAAAAAAGTTCCATGGTCAAATAAGCATGAACAGTGTTGGTGCTCTGCGAATCACATACATGGCTGTCCGAAAGAAGACTAGAGTTTGTGGTGTTTCCTACACCTGCTTGACCATAGATATTTGTATCCATGTCCACATGAAGTTTTTGATGGCATATCAACTTCCATCCCTAAAATAACCTGGTGTTCCCTTAGCCACAGTTTAGAAATCACAGAACTACAGGGTAATTTCTAAGCTGAGCATTAATTTAATAATCTGGTCCTAACTTACTTTTCCATCATTATCTCAAAACACTTCCCCATATAGTAATCCATTAACACATAATATAATAATATTAATGATAATATAATAATTATGACAATAGGTAATGTTTATTGAGAGATTATGCTGGGAACCATGTTAAGAGCCTTGCCACATTAGCTTATTTAATTGTCATAAAACCTCATGAAATTTTACCTTTACTATCTCTGTTTTATGCATGGGGGCACCCAAGGCTCAGAGAGAATAACTAATCAGGGCCACAGAGCTGGCAAATGATAGAATGCTGATGTCAACTCCACTTTGAAGCCTTTGCCAAGTCTCCCTAAGTCAGAGGTGATCACCTTGTTCTCTGGGTCTCCATAGCAATGACCTTTATAGTTTCAACTGATTATAAATAGTCTGTGCAACCACAAGAACTTGAGCTCTGCGAGGGCAGAGAATATGTCTCATTTGTCTTTACTGTTCCAGCATGTAGTATAGGTTTCAATATATATACTTATGGACAGACTAGTTTGAAACATTGGTGATGTGGTTGATCTCTGGACCCTTCACTGTTAAACATTATCTAATTTTATGACTGAAAACTCATATGGACACACACCGCATATACACATATACACAGCACTTAGCTTCCTCTGACCTATTTCTCCTATATCTCCTCAGGTTTCTATGTACATTGAAGTCTAGCAGGTATATAGGCAGGGTTTTAATGTTCTTCTTACTGACTAGCAGCAACCCAAACCCACTCTAGATATGGGGTCATAGCAGAAGCAGCATATATGGACTGCTGTAGGTAGGACATAAGGTTACCCACACTCTCTGGTTTCTGAGTCAGTGATCTCTGGAGACTGGTCCTGCTGGGGTCTGCTTCTAATTAAACCAGATGCTCCCTAAAGACCTAGTGGGGTAGAAGGTCTCTTCTCACCCAAGGGGTTTCTGCAGATGAAGTACAAATACTGTCCTAATTTTTTCCACAGTGTGCATCTGACTGCTTTTTTTTTTTAACACATTGAGAAAAACTCTCTCTCAAGTTGGGGTAAGTTTCTGGGAACAAAATAAATGTTTGTTTCCTGGGATTGTTAGATTTTCTTGGAATAAACCTAATAAACTGTTGATTCAAATGAGATCCCATTTCTTCTGGTTGATGTAGTGTAAGTAGCCACTATCCAGAGCGTTCATCTTGACATCTTGAACTGATACAGATATTTTTTGCTATGCAGGACTGGGACTAGGGTCCTTTTTTTCAAGAATATTAAAGTGGCTTAAAATACAACATTGAAAAGTAGGTATATTAAAATTCACAACATTAGTTTATTATAAACAACTATATTAAGTTTAAATATATTATTTCTGTGAAAATTAGACTTCATTATAATTTACTGGCTTTAATGAAAGAAATTCTAAATAATATTTTCAAAATAAAATTATGAAAAAAATTTAACCCTTAAAAATACATAAAATCATGTGTACAAAGGCTCCCTTTTTTCCTTTTCCTTCTGGCTCCAATATGACTCTGTATAGTACCACCAATTCTAGCTGTGTTTAAAATGTTGATGCTTTGTTCATTATGGATATTTTGCATACATTTTAATTTTTAAAAGATTGTATTAAAATATTATTTATCTTATTTAGTACATTTTTTGGTACTCACTTAAATTTGCACCTGAGCTAAGTGCCTCACTCTTCTCACCTTAGTCCTGGCCTGGCCGTGAAAAGTCAATACCTGGAGAGCAGAGTTGAGAGTCACGGAGAAATGGAGTCCCTGATGATGTCTTGAATTTTTAGATAAACCTGATACTAGGAACACAGTTTTCAGTTTCAGGAGCAAGGACATTTCTCTTTGTGTGCAAGCCAAAATGGGTTTGGATTTTCTGTTACTGATCATGTAAATTGTCCTGAAGCACCCACTGAGAGAAAATTTAAAAAGCTATCTATGTATTTTAATCTTCAATTTGTCTTTTCATATAATTATATGCTATGGTTAATATCCTTTCTAAAATGGAAACAAAACACTCTATTTTAATATAGGTGATGTAATTTATTTATTGCCCCATTGACAGCTATGAAAGTAGTAAAAATTTCTTTTATTATTGCAATGATATAGAAATGAATATTCCTACAGGTATATTTATATGTTCTCACGCTGTACCGCCAGCACTGGGGGCTAGTGGTTTTCTTATGTTTTTCAATCTGATAAGAAAACTATGATATTTTCATATGATACTGAATTTTACTTCTTTAAATTTTGAGCCTGCATTCCTATGTAATAGGCCATTTTTTTTGTAACATGAATTGTCTATTTTGAGCTTTTTGCACATTTTCTAATTTTTCACATTCATTTGTAGCAACTTTTAGTATTTAAGGATAATATCCTTTTTGTCTATTACATGTTTTGTAATTTTTGTTCCCCAGAATTTTTATTTATTCTTGTCTACATTTTTACATAATTATATCATTTAATTATTACTGTCCATGAAATATGTTTTTTAAAAGATTTTATTTATTTATTTTTATAGAGGGAAGGGAGGGAAGGAGAGAGAGAGAGAGAGAGAGAGACATCAATGTGCGGTTGCTGGGGGACATGGCCTGCAACCTAGGCATGTGCCCTGACTGGGAAGCGAACCTGTGATGCCTGGTTCCCAGCCCACACTCAATCCACTGAGCTACACCAGCCAGGGCGAAATATGGTTTTCTTATCTTAGAAATATCTTTCCAATCACAAGAATATTTTTCTATGTTTTCTCCTAAGAACTTCTTTTAAATTTTAAATATTTTTGTGGTTTTATTTTTTAAAATATACATCTTTAATTTATCTGGAATTTCTATTTTTTACTGAGTGAAGTAAGAACTCATTTTATTCTTTTACAAAAGCAACTTTGTCCTATATCCCAATGCCATTAATTGAATTGGTCTTCCTTTCCCCACTAAATTGAAATACTACTTGATCACACTTTAATTTCAAATATACTTACATTAGTTTCTAGGCTCTCTATTTAGTTGTGTTGATTCACTGAAAAACAATAATTAATATTTATTTAGTGTTTTTATACCAGGCACTATACTAGGCAGTTTAAAGAAAGTAATTTAATCCTCGCAAGATGAATCTGAATAGTTCATTTTTACAGGCCAGGCTAAATTTCTGAGATGTGAAAAACTTGCTTTTTGTTAATAATCAGAAAATTGGAGGCTCCGAATGTGATCCTGGAGAAAGTGTCCACATGATAAATATTTAAGCTATGACTTAGAAGATCAGTAGGTTTAATAAATACCAAAGGTAGAAAAGTATGTTCCAAATTAAGAGAAAATGTTAGAAAAGTCATAAAGTTTTAAAAACTGTGTGGGGAGTGGATCATAATTTAATTTAGCTTTGCCAGAGTTCCTAAAGTCGATCAAAACTAGAGAAGAGAATAACAGTGGGTTTGTGGAAGTATTTGCATGTTTGAGAAATTCAGGCTTTCTTTTGTAATAGATAAATCACTACAAAAAGTTATAAGAGAAAACACAATAAGATTTTTGTTTTGGACATTCCATACAAGCTGCAACATAACAGGGGTGAATATGGAGGGGTTGAGAATAAAAAGCTGGGAGATGGGAAGACAGGATTAGCTAGGATGCTGTTGCAATAGTATAAAGGAAGGATGACCAAGACCTGAGTAGGGGCATGTAACTGAGAATGGGGAGGTATGAATGGATTCTAGGTTGCTGAGGTGTAACCAGAAACTTTTGCTTATATTTATGTTTGTAATGATAATTTAGGAAGTGAAAGCATAACATTCTATTCTCTAGGTCAAGGCATTTGATTGATTCCATTATCTAATGTTCAACTTTTAGTGAAACCTACAGCTGGTTCTGTCCAGAGACTCCAAAAGCAGGCATGTTTGGTGCTAACTTCACCACCTTCCACCCCACTGTGTTCATCCTCCTTGGCATCCCAGGACTGGAGAACTACCATACCTGGCTTTCCATCCCCTTCTGCCTCATGTACATCACTGCAGTCTTGGGAAATGGAGCCCTCATCCTTGTTGTCCTCAATGAACGCACCCTCCATGAACCCATGTATGTCTTCCTATCCATGCTTGCTGGCACTGACATCTTGCTGTCCACCACCACTGTGCCCAAGGCCCTGGCTATCTTCTGGTTTCATGCTGGGGAGATTGCCTTTGATGCCTGCATTACTCAGATGTTTTTCATCCATGTTGCCTTTGTGGCTGAGTCAGGAATCCTGCTGGCCATGGCATTTGACCGCTATGTGGCTATTTGTACTCCCTTGAGATACACAGCTATTTTAACTCCCATGGCAATTGGAAAAATGACCCTGGCAATCTGGGGACGGAGCATTGGGACAATTTTCCCTATCATATTCCTGCTGAAGAGGCTGCCATACTGTCGGACCAATATAATCCCCCACTCATACTGTGAGCACATTGGGGTGGCTCGATTGGCCTGTGCTGACATCACTGTCAATATCTGGTATGGCTTCTCAGTGCCCATGGCATCAGTTGTGGTAGATGTTGCACTCATTGGTATTTCCTACACTTTGATCCTCCAAGCTGTGTTTAGACTTCCTTCCCAGGATGCCCGGCACAAGGCTCTAAATACCTGTGGTTCCCACATTGGAGTCATTCTCCTCTTCTTCATCCCATCTTTTTTCACTTTCCTGACCCATCGCTTTGGCAAGAATATCCCCCATCATGTCCATATCCTTCTGGCAAATCTCTATGTGTTAATCCCTCCCATGCTTAATCCCATCATCTATGGAGCAAAGACCAAGCAAATCAGGGACAGTATGGCTCACATGTTATCTATTGTGGGAAAGTATTGAGAAAGCTCCTAGTTCCTTCACTATTTCCTCTTACCAGCAGGTGAAAAGAGAACTTACCAATCAAGTTCCCAGCTTAGGCACTATAGTGTGTTGCAGCAGAAAGCACATCTGAAATAATGGGGGTTTGAAATAAAATGCATCTGGATTCAAATCCTGACTTCTTTAATTTCTGATTTTTGACCATGGATAGTTTCACATTTTTTTTTTTTGAAATTTAGTTCTAACCTATAAAATGAAACCACTCATACCTGGGCTCTAAGATTTACATGAGGATTAAATTAAATATATAAATTACTTGGCACATTGCTTAGTATTTAGTGGGCTCTCAGTATTAGTTATAGTTCCAATTTGAAGTTCCTGTCTGAAGAAGAAGTTTTAGATTTGATGTATATGAGATTTCCAATGTTTTGAGAGGTTCCTATGCCTACTCCAGCTTTCCTTCCAAGATTGTATAATGGCTATCATCACCTCCAACATCAGTGCCATCATAACAGGTTTGCTGCACAAATCAAATTAGGTAAGGAATATAAAAGAGTGACTTTAAAAAGATCAAACTGTTGAAAAAGACTAAGGTTGATACTGATTACATTTTTTAGGCTTATCTTTTCAGGATTGTTATTATTTTTAAAAAATATATTTTATTGATTATGCTATTACAGTT
>PVIA01016503.1:0-18655 GCA_004024845.1 Tonatia bakeri | reverse complement strand
GAGGACACAGCAGGGGCAGAGCTTTGGAAGGGCCGCACTCAGGGGGTGGGAAGAAGAAGCAGTAAAGGAAACCGAGTCCCGGTCTCCTGTGGCTGCTATAACAGATGACCGCACACTGGGCAGCTTAAGACAACACTGATTTATTCTCTCACCGTTCTGGAGGCGAGAAGTCCAGGCGTCTGTAGGGTTGGCTCCGTCTCGAGTCTCTGAGAGGTCACCCACCCCCTGCCTCTGTCCTGCACCAGTTGCTGCCAGCAGTCTCGGCACTCCTTGGCTTCATGGCTGCGTCCCTACAATAGCTCCCTCCATCATCACGTACATGACCTTTTGCTCTATGTGTTGTGTCTTCTCTTTTCTGACTCTTATAAGGACACTCATGACTGGATTGAGGGTCCACTCTACTGCAGAATAATCTCATCTCAAGATCCTTGCCTTATTAGATCTGTGGAGACCCTTATTCCAAATGAGGTCCCACGTGAGGATCCAGGTGGACATGTCTTTCGGTGTCCACAATTCACTCTACTACGCTGAGGGAGACAAGGCAAGGAGGAGAGGGACAAACATGGCCCTAGTGAAATGCCAGAGGCCAGCAGCTCCTACGCAAAGGTGCCATCTCTTTCCCGAGCAGCAAATAAAGGATGTGTCCCCTTCCCTGGGCGGTGTGGAGAAGGAAGGGTCCTCAGGTTTGATCTTCCTTAAAGACAGAGAAACAGATGCACCTGTAGGAGTCTTTCAGGCCCCAGGTTAGTCTGTCAAAAGAAGACCTTGCCGCTCTGCCTGCTTTCCCTGGGGGCACTTATGAAAGAGAATAAGATGGAGCCAGTGCTCCTGGGATGTCACTGAGGGGTCTGACCAGATCATCTTCTTAATGTTAGAAGAAAGGGCAGATGTTGCATGGTGGGAGGGGCCTGTGAGCAGCACTCTGAGAGTCGTGGACCAGGTCCCCTGAGAGTGGAGCGTCTCTAGCCTCTAGATTCCTCCTGGATGAAGTCTACGCAGACCTCTGTGTACCTGCCTCTCCCACCCAGGGCCGTGTCCTGAGGGCAACCTCATCACTCTCAAGGGAGGCCAGGGTTTTCCAGCAACCAAAACACTCAGCTCACACGCTGCCCCTTGCTTGCCTTGACCACTCAAGGCTGAACCTCATCTGAAGTCTTTCCCCTGTCCTGCCTAATTAAAGGGCCACACAGCCTAATGTACCTCGTGAATCAGTCCCCCCTTAAATGATCTGGGAGTCTCTGCTTCTTGGCCTCTCTCCTCCCTTGGCCATCTTCTCTCGGCCTCACTGCTCTGTCCCTGAATTCTTACTGAAGTTGCTGCTGGACACAGAGAGAGAGAAAGTAGCAGAGAGAGGTGACGGGCACGGCTGGAGGTTATTGACATGTGCTGAGAGACAATCGTCCTTTTCCCTAAAACCAAGGCATTTTCCCTGGCAGAATGGCTTCAGAACATGGGCAAGGGCAGGCACGTGGGTGGCTGGGGTTTGAGTCTTAGCTCCACCTTCTTTGTGCCCTGTAGTTTCGTCACTTGAAAAATGAGGACAGGGATTATGCCCACCTGCGGAGACTGCTGTCCGGAGGGCGTGAGGTAGCACACGTCCCACATTTAACAGCAGGGCCTGGCACATCTGAGAGTCTCCATCAGTGTCTCCCCAGCGCCACCGGGACTGCTGCCACAGAGACACTCTTCTCTGTCGGGTGGCATTTCTGCCTTGGTGTCGTTACATGTGCTGTTCCCTGCATGAGCACCTTCGCCTATCTCCCCGACTGGTTCCAGCGCATCCTTCTAGAATCATCTCAAGAGTCACCCCTCAAAGAATGACACATAATACATACACTCAGCAACTATTAAACTTGAAGCTCTCCTCATAAAGCTTCACTGATGTTATCCAGGTTAACCCTTTGCATAGCCTAATAAAATCAGTAGCATTATCTGCTTTTACAGGCGAGAGAAATGAAGCTTGGGGAACACATGTGTCTGATTCCCAACGCTCGTGATCTCACTGTCTACCACTCCATGCTGACTCCACCAACTCCTGCCCACCCTGGGCCCACTTACAGCCTTGAACTTAAGCTGATGTTTGCCAGTCTATCTCTCTGGAGGGAAGGGTTATGGCTTATTCCCTTCTAGCTTTTGACACTGGCAGCACATGGTCTTAGCTCAAGGAGTGATTGCTGTCCTGGGCTGGCCTCAGTCCCTCTGGGACCCCTTTCCCCTCCCCGAGGCTCAGGTCTCCCATGGCCTGGGTAGTCCACATGTCCACAATACTATTAAGAGAAAAAGGTAGCATTTGATTCCATCATCAATAGACATGGCTGTTCTGAGAGGTTAAGTAGTGGCCTTTTCAAAAAACAAAACCCACCCAGCTGCCTTATTGTATCAGTCCCTCTCTAGTTTGTTTTCCTGCATTTTCAGTTTCTTTGATGGTCCAGTTTGTCAGTTTCTGTTCTATGCAGAGCTTCTGGAGGAGGGGGCTGGGTGGAGTGTGGACACACTCACACGCAAGGGCAGCGGAGTGGCAGCGATCACACCAGTCATCAATCTAAGGGTCCGAGACCATGGTCAGCAGATCTGGGTCAGGCTGCCTGCATGAGAATCACCTGGGAGCTTGTTACGAAGGCCAGTTTCTGACCTCGCCACCGGAACATCTCACTCAGTGACTAACAACCTCCAAGTGGTTTTGAAGTGCAGCCAGACTTGAGAACTGTTGCTCTGGTCCAGCCACGGAGGAGCACGATTTGCCCAAGGTCACACAGTGGTCAGTCAGTGGCAGAGTTGGGGCCACTCCAAGCCTGTGTTCTTTCTACTGCTCTCTGAGTGTTCCAGTCCAATGAAAACCAAAATAAATCCCTTTTAGTTTATCTACAGTTTTCTGATTCATACCTTCGCCTCTGTTCACTTATTCATAATGTCACTGAGAATTGACATTACATATACATTTTCACTCTTCCCTCTGAGCTCTTTTAATCACTGGCTCCTATTTTCTGTACTGTCAGGACTCCAGGCAGCCCATCCCCCCCATGTGCTGCTGGGACTTTCTAGCTCAGTGACCCTGAGGGGACTCCTGCTCCCCTTGTCTTATTTGGGTGGGCTTGAGAAGGGCTGGGCTCCCCTTGACTGCAACCCAGAAGAGGTGGCCAACTGTCCTGACTCACCTCAGATCTCAGGGGGATCACTTTTTCAAATAATTCAAAAATAGCTTCTCAGAAAGCCCTGCAGCTCTAGGAGCTGCATGTCAATTCATTTCAGCTTAACAACCATTCATTAAAGGCCTCCCAGGCTCAGGCCATTGCTTGGTGAGCCCTCAGAGGGATGCAGAGATGGATGAGTGAGGTGCAGCGGCCACCTCTGCCCTGAGGCATCCTCTGTCTCCCCTGTTCCAGAAAGTCATGAGCTGTTTAGCATTCTGTGTGAGCCTCGCATGCCCAACACGTCAGGCCCCACTGTGGGCTGGAAGGACACTGGTTGGCCAGGAAGGATCCAGACTTATCCCATCTCTGGCACCAGGATCTGTGTCAACCTGTCTGCAATGCCTTCCCAGTGGGTGATAAGAAGGCTTCAGTTGACAACTTCTCCAGATAGATCCTGGCACCTATCTTTTGATGTGGCCCTTGTCTACAGAAGGTCAATGTCAAGAAAGGTGATGCAGGGCGAGAGTACTGGTCCACACCCTGAAGTTCTCTTTCTGCCTAGCTGTGTGACCTGCAGCAGGTCACTCCACCAGCTAAGCTCCAGTCTCCTCGACTGTCATACTGTGGAGGAGACCCCTCACACCTCCCTGGAATTTTGGCTTAAATGACATAATGCACTTGAGTATGTGGAATAAGCTATAAAGCACAGTAAAAAATACTGTACTATTATAATCATTAATCGTTCTCAAAAAGATTTTAGAGAGGATCTCATCTAGTGGTTTTCAAATGACTTTTTGGACCATGGAATGTTTTCCCAGAGTAAAATCCTGCCCAGAATGAAGCCCAATACATAAAACAGGAAAACGAAAGAAGGAAACCTGGCACTGCGATGATGGGAGCTCCCGGAGGAGGCTGTCCAGCTGGTGAAGGCAGGTGTGAGGGCAGCTTGCTCAGGGCCCAGCCTTGCTGGGCAGCAGAACTGAAATGAGCACTCCTGTCTTCAGTCCCACAGGCTTTTCCCATGACATTGATTGCCCTCCACAGGAAGATTCAAGTTTATACAAAAGAAAAATTCAAGAGCAGTTATACTCTACAAAAACTTTCATCTCAGGTCTACTTCTAAATATCAGATCTCTGAGCTCATGTAAGAGATTGAAAAACTAAAAACTGGTCAGGCAGGGATGATGGAATCAGTGTTAGGTCAGTCTGAAGTACAGATGAGTGGAAATGGAAGTCCCTTAGGATTTTATTTATACTTTACTCCTCAGGAGCATATATTTTGTTCATTGAGAAGTCTACCTGTACTTCCTCTTTTTCTTTCTCCCCACAGACCACAGACATCAGAACAGACGTGTTTGTGCACATGTGTATGTGCAGGGGGGGCACACACACCACTTCTTTCACCCTAGCAGGGGCCTCACAAGTGGGATTAGCCATCATTTATTCACTGACATTTTCATTGACAATTGACTGAGTACTATATATGTCAAGCATGATACTGAAGGCAAAAAAAAAAAAAAATGGAATAATGCAAGATACCCACCTTTAGAGAGCTATGCCTGAAGGAAAAGACAAATAAGCAAAACACCATAATGGAAGTATGCATGTGGCTGCCCCATGAACCTAGGGGTGGGGGAGGGTCAGGGAAGCTTGTTGGAGTAGGTGGCTGAAGCCTGCAGGTCGCCTAGGAGTCAGGGTGAAGGAATGGAGAGGGAGATGAGATTGAAAGGAGCTTTTTCAGGACCTGAAATTGCTTAGTATGGACAAAGCACATAGAGCCATGGATGGGCAGGGGAGTTGATCCAGCGGCTTCTTCAGTCATGCCATAGAGTATGGATTGATCCAGTCCATCCACTAGGGGGCAATGCATCTGCGACAGAGACTCCAACCCCCAGAGTCTGGGGGCTCCATAGTAGGGGTTGAGATAGTAGGCACCATTTAGCTGAAGCACAGGCCAGGAAACGGCCTTCCTATCCATTAGGGCTACACACAAGTACAGAGGGTGCCTCATCTCCCCACATGGATGTAATTTCAGTGTTTGCCAGAGGGGATTCTGGGGAATACTACCCTTTGGAAAGACAGGATCTGGGGCAAAGGGTTTAAGGTACACAGTCTGCAATATTGCCCTCTTAGATATTCGTAAGGTTCATTAGCCTTTGAGCCTTAACGTTAAGGCTCTCAGAAGTCCTGCAGTAAAGCAATATATTTAATGTTGCCAGGTAGCTCAAATTCATTTCATTTTGAAACTTTTCATCTTTATAGCACCATTAAAATGCCATGGAACACTTGAAAAAGCTGGATAGACTTCCCCAGGCCTCCAGCTAGAGCCTGTTCAGAGCAGAGTGCATCCTGGGTTATGGGCTTGGGTGTTGCCCAGGATTCCTAGGGCACCCCACTGCCATGGAGCTGTGGAGCCTTTCTGAGCAGACGAGAGCTGCTGTGGCTGGTGCTGGCAGCACAGACCTCATTGTTGTGAGTCATGTGGCCATCCCTGCTCACTTGGATCTACAGTACTTGGCCAACAGCCTGATTGTGGCTGCCTCTGAGACAAAGAGTCCATGACTGACTTCTCCAAAAAAGTGGCTGAAGTTAACAACAGAGCCCTAGACCCCAGATCAGTGAAGCTGTCTGACCACATTGGCTCTGTGTCCTCGGAGGATGCTGGTTTTACTCTCTGATTTTCAAAGGAGGGCTCAGGCACTTCTGGAGGGCAGGTGCTCTTTTCTGGTTTATCTCCCCATTGGATGAGCCAGTGATGTTCAGATGGAGCTGCCTCTGGCACCCAGGATGACTGATGGCAGCACTAGGGTGACACTTTGGAAAAAGCCAAGAGGACTCTGAAGCGTCAGCACTGATTGGAGTGCCCAAGCCCATGAGTGCTGAGCTGCACCCGTTAATGATGTGGCCACAGCATCAGAATACGCTGCAGGGCCAGGCTGAGCCCTGGCCCCCAGTCCAGGATTCTGGCCCACAGGGCATTTGGTCAAAGAGCATATCCAACTCCTCTAGGAGGACCTACCACTTCCCCCCACATGACCACCTTTATTAACCTGCGGGTATGCTCCCCTATACAACCTCCTAGGATCAATTTTGTGTTGATGCTTCAATGTTTGAAGAAATGCTTCCTTTTCTTTAGCCTTAAAACCTCTCATTTCCAGTTTCAAGAACTGCCCTTGACCTTTGATGTTGAGGGTAAGAAGACCATGTGTCCTGAGCCAATCCCTCCCTTTTATAACATTGATTATGATCTCTGTGATTTCATCTTTCTAGGCAGAAGACATTCTCCCATTGACTCACTAGCTCCTATTTATCTGTTACTCATTCACTCATTCCACAAATATTTCCAAAGGCCCCTCTAGTTACTAGACATTTCCCAAGTGCTGGAAATAGTGAAAAAAAAAAACAGACAACCCCTATTCTCTTATAGTAGATAATTTAAATATATATATATAAATATATATAAATATAAATAAATAAATATATATATATACACAATGTGACATGCAAAGTACTCTGGTAGGCCCTTAGGAAGTTTTCACAGGGAATAAGATAAAAGATGTAAATAACTGGTATCTTGTCTGGGAATTTTTGCTTACAAAGAACAAGACCCCACTCAAACTGGCTCAAGTTAAAAAGTGGGGAAACTGTTAAGAATCAGACGTCCCACAGAATTAAGCACAGGAACCAGAGCAATCAGCTGGAACAGCCACCCTCCCTTCTGGTTACATGTACATTCTTATCCTCCTTTCTCCCTTCCTCCCTCTTTTTCTCATCTCTCCCCTTTGTCTAAACCTCCTTCTTTATTCACTTCTCCTCTTCGCCCCTCTAAGATGGGATGTGACTGGGGAAGGAAAGAGTTGGTATCTCAACTGCAAATGAATATAAGATAGAGTATAATTAGGGCAGAAGAGCAAGGGCCGCTAGAGTTGGAAGGTGGGGGATACCTTAGAGGTCCATGGAATCAGGGAAGTCTTTCTGGAGGAGGTGCTGTTTGAGTGGGGTCTGGTGTGAGGAGCATCTGGATGCCCAGTAGAGAGCAGGGACCTTTCCCAGAACAGAGAACCATGTGAGTGCAGGGGAGCACAGAGGGTAAGAGTGCCAACTGAGAGCACAGGGAAACAGGCAGAAAGGGTCCTTCCTGATCATCCAACTAACCATCCTCCCTCCATCCCTGTGATCCTTTGCCTGGATTTGTCTTCAGAGTGGCCAGGACTCTGCTGGTCTGCAGACTAGACTGAAGGAGCAGATGGGCTGTGACTAAAGGGGACCAGGGCAGGTGGTGTTATAAGATCAGAGCTGGGCAGGGCAGGGATGGGAGAAATGCTGCCCAGTGGAGACACCGAGACCTGAGCAATGTGACAGGAAGATTTAACCAGGTGGTAAAAGGGGTGGCAGCTCCATCCCACCCACCTGTGTGTGACTCAAATATAAAGTCATCCAGTGATAGGAGCTTTGATGAACAAGTCAGATGGCAGGTGTGAGCCTCCAGTCTGCCAGCGATTTGCTGACTAATCACAGGCATCAAGCAACTTAATGGTTTTTGGGTTCCTCTGTATTTATTAGCACTCAAAAATGACTGTCATGTCAGTCATATCTGCTAACCTGAGTGGAGCCCTCTGGCTCTGGGCTGGGGCTTCCTGGAGGAGGGAGGGTGAGTTATGTATCATCTGCACCTAGAGGTACAAAATCAAAAAGCCTTTTCACAGCCTCTGCCTTTTTTTTAGCTGGGGGCAGGAGGAGTCATTTGAAGCATCTGCAGTGGGGCCAGTGCTTTTACATAAGAGCATCTTGTGTTGCTCTTACACCAAGTCAGTAAAGTAGGAATTTTCCCCACTTTTCAGTGAGCAAACTGAGACCCAGAAGTCAAGGTACCTGTCAGAGGTCACACAGCTAGTGGCAGGGCTGGGACTTAACTCTCTCTGGCCCCAGACCCTCCCTGCTGGTGTGCCACCATGTGCGCCTCCCCAAGACCTGGGGTCCTGTGGCAGGTCATTGGGGCCTGTTTGGGGTGGGTCTGAGGCTGCCGCACAGGGCACAGGGGCTCCAGGTGGTTCTGCTGGAAGGGCTGCCGTGCTCCCTTCCACAGGCCTCTCCTCGACTCCCCAGTGAGCTCGGTGCCAGCAGTTTTCATGAAGACAAGGACCTGTCAAGGGTTGCTTCCCACGGGTGTGGATGTGCTTTGAGTCAGACGCATCTGAGTGCACCAGCCACGTGCACTGGAAGCCAGGAGCAACAAGGCTTTCCCACATCGGGCTTCGGCCCGGGCAGAGCCCTGTCATATGTAGCTCATGCTCAGAGCCACACCCAGGAGACAGAGTTGCTGTCTGTCAGTCAACTGCTTGGAGCACTGTCATCGTCAGGAAGTACCCACTGGACATCCAATGGATCCGGGATCTGGTATCTTGGGTACAGGTTCCTTCCAGGAAACCACCTGCTATGCGACATCTTGGTTTCCTCTTCTCTGAAACAGGGGTGGTAAATAATGTGTCCCGGGGATCTGGCTGGCGCTGTTGCAAGGAAAACCTGAAGCGACATCAAGTGTGTTACAGGCTGTGAGGCACTGCCCAGTGTTGTCATTGTTGGGGCAAGCTCATGTGCAAGCTCACGGGTCTTCCTTCCTGTGAGCTCCGTGAGGACGAGGAAGGCTTCCCTGTGAGACCAGCTTTCACCTCGTCCAGCTGGCCCCATTCACTCAGGGCCCAATGTGCAGGTGGCAGAGGGAGATGCTCAAATTTCTGTGCAACAGAATCACCTGGGGAGCTTCTGAAGTCCAGATTCAAGGGCTTCCCACCCAGAGATTCTAATGCATTAAGTCTGAGATGGAGTCAAAAAAATGATTTTTTGAGTTTGTCATGTGAAGTTGAATGGCAGGCAAGGACCAGTTAAATAGGGCCCAGCTCAGAGTCTCAGAGGTCAGCACAGCCTCCCCGAGGAGGCCTCTGGGGAGCTCCAGCTTCCTGGCATGTGGGGGTGGAGAGGTTGGGGCTTTGTTTCTCTTGCAGAGGACACAGCAAGAGTCCATTTATGCTGACGGGAAGCCGGGAAGAGTGTTAGGAAAAGGAAAGACGGTGGTCGCTGAGAAGAACCCCAGCAGGCTTCGGCAGGGACAGGGACGGGAAAGGGCTGTGAGCCTCAGCCTGGGAGCGGGGACTGGGAGCTCAGAACTGTGACAGGCAGAGGGGCCCAGTAGCCAGTTAACAGGGCGTGTCCTTCTGTCCCTCTCCAGATCGTGTTCCGGAAGATCAGCGACGTGAAGCGGGAAGAGGAAGAGCGCATGAAACGGAAGAATGAGGCCCCCCTGATCTTGCCGCCAGACCACCCTGTGCGCAGGCTCTTCCAGAGGTTCCGGCAGCAGAAAGAGGCCAGGTTGGCAGCCGAGAGGGGCGGCCGGGACCTGGACGACCTGGACGTGGAGAAGGGCAGTGTGCTCGCGGAGCACGCCTCTGCCAACCACAGCCTGGCGAAGGCCAGCGTGGTCACGGTGCGCGAGAGCCCCGCCACGCCCGTGCCCTTCCCGGCGGCCTGCCCCCCGGGGCTGGGCGTGTCGGACCACGCCAAGCTGCACGCGCCCGGCTCTGAGTGCCAGGGCCCCAAGGGGAGTGGTGGCGGCGGCGACTGTGCCAAGCGCAAGGGCTGGGCCCGCTTCAAAGATGCTTGCGGGAAGGGCGAGGACTGGAACAAGGTGTCCAAGGCCGAGTCCATGGAGACGCTCCCCGAGAGGACCAAGGTGTCAGGGGAGGCCACACTGAAGAAGACGGATTCGTGCGACAGCGGCATCACCAAGAGCGACCTGCGCCTGGACAACGTCAGCGAGGCCCGGAGCCCCCAGGACCGCAGCCCCGTCCTGGCGGAGGTCAAACACTCCTTCTACCCCATCCCGGAGCAGACGCTGCAGGCCACCCTGCTGGAGGTGAAACACGAGCTGAAGGAGGACATCAAGGCCCTGAACGCCAAAATGACAAACATCGAGAAGCAGCTCTCTGAGATTCTCAGGATATTAACTTCCAGAAGATCCTCTCAGTCTCCCCAGGAGCTGTTTGAGATATCCAGGCCCCAGTCCCCGGACTCAGAGAGAGACATCTTCGGAGCGAGCTGAGAGGCCCGGTAACACAGAGTCCAAGACGGAAACCCACCACCCCGCCCTAGGCAACACCCCCACCACACACACCTACATGACCAACAACCTTCTGAGTAGGCTTTTCCCGACAGAAGTCCGAGTGGGACCAGTTGCTGAGGCTCACGCTCTCTCTCGAAGCCGTGGCAAGAGAGTGGGCGGCGCCGCCGATGCCAGCGGCCGTGGAACTGCCTCTGCACAATCTCTCAAGAGGGGGCATGCTGTCTACGGGTGTTTTCCTCCATTTTTAATTTTTTACTGCCGTGATATTTGTAAAAGATGAAAACTACCAGGAAGGAGCAGCAGCCGTTCAGATATTGGTGGGGGAGTACCAAGAACCCCTCAGTATACACCATGCTGGGCTCCTTCGCCAAGACCCCCAAAGACTGAGATGGGCCCAGGGATTTCCCAGCATTCCCTGTCCTTGTACAGCCTTTGTCTGACCTCATCGTATATTTTCCTACAGTCGTCATTTGTAACAAGCTCGGGACAAGGGGAGCCTGAGGGACAGGGAGGGCAGAGCCTTTCAACTTCTGGTTCCAGTGGCTAAGGCCGAAAAGCAGCTGAGGTGCTATGGGTGTCTCCCATAGACGCTGAGAGCCGGGAACCCTTGTGTCTCCTTTCCCCAAACTGGTGAGCCACGAGCAAGAGCTGGAGAGGGGCCCTTGGGATCCAGAGATTCTCTGCAGCTCGCTCTACAGGATGGCTTCATGCCACTGGCCTCATCACACGGGCCCCTCTGCTTCTTTTCCTTCCCAACCTCTCCCCACGTGCTCCTGTGGCAATCCTCAGGGTAGGGGGCATCGGCAGGAAGGGCGATAAGCCCAGAGTTGCTTCCTTAGCAAAGCAGACACACACACACACACACACACACACACACACACACAACCTCAGAACAATGATTGTAGCAAGTGCTATGTATATAATTCTCGATGGGGTCACCCTTCAGAAGTTTGTATTTTGTTCACAGCATGCAGTCACTATAGGACATGTGAGAGCCAGGCTTGGCCTTATTTTAAAACTAATCTCTTTACCTCCTACTAAAGTCAGTAGGACTTCAAGAGAAACCATGACAAATCACAGGGCCGTGATTGTATGTACTCGGTTCAGGAGCTGGAAAAAGCGAAGGAGGGTTTTCCAGCTGTCTGGTAAACGGATGGAGAGCAGTTATGGTCCATGGAGAGGGTCCAAGCTCAGAACCATGATCCTGCGGTGGCCTGTACCCAGGGCTGGGGATGCTCCACTGCCTCTTCTCACCTAGGGTTTGGGCATTTGTGTGCTCGGGTTTCTTTCAATGGTGCCTGAGAAAGGAAAGAGAAGAGGTCTCTCCTAAGCAAGGCGGGGCTCACCCAGGTGTATGCCTGCAGAGAGGAATCAGACTCTTAAAAACTGACAAGAACTTAAGGTTGAAAGCTCAGTTCTAAGAACTCCGCTTTGAGAGAGTGTAGTTAGGGGTGCAAATGGTCTGGACCGTAGTGACAGCAGTGAACCCTCCCGGCACTGACCTTGTACATGTGTTATGCTGCAGCAGCCCCATCCTGACCACCTCTGCCTGGCGCTCATTGCTTTGCTGCAGAGTCTGGACCTAGTGTTGATTTCCCTCGTACTGAGGGGACCTGACAGGTTGGGACCTTTCCTACCAAAGATATTCAGTGTTTCCGAAAGCCTGCTGTCTGGGCCCACCCACCCGCCTGCTCAGTGGCCATGGCAGGACCCAGGACTTGGCCCTCCCTTGTCTGTGTGGCATGGGACTGTCCTCTCCTGGCTCTCAGGGTTGACACAGGTGGTCCTGGGGATCAATGTCTGGAGGCCGAGGCCAGACGCCTTCCCCTGAGGCCCTGCACACTCTTGTAGCTTCTCACTTGGGGTGGCCCCAGACTACCTAAGGCTAAGAAATTGTTAGACTTAGCCCTAGACGGAAGCATACAAAGAAGGGGAAGTGAAATTTCCTGAGGCTGAGTCGTGATTGTGATTTTGGATAAAGCCATGGGCTTTCCCTGTCTTTATCTTGAGAAGCTGCCAACTAGTCCTTGGGCAGGGGCTGTAAAATATCTAAAATCCCATCTACCAGCTTCCCCTCGAGTCTGCCTTCCTTAAACATGCTCCTTCACCGGCTTCCAAAGTTTTGAACCTGCTACATTTAAAGCAGAGCAAGAGCCCTAATGACTGTCACATCCAGCTTCAGAAGCACCTGCCCAGCTCCCCGGGGACTTGATGACAGGCCCTGCCCGCCCCCCAGCACCCTGCAGGCCAGTGTTGCAAGGCCCGTCCACTTCCCTTCATCTCTGCCTGAGGGGCACAGGTGTCTATTAGGAAATGAACCCCCATCTGGGTTTGAGGGGCACAGACGCTGATGCGGGAGGCACTGAAGTCCAGACTTGTTGGGGCGAGGGGTGGAGGATAAAGCTCCATGAATGTACTCCTATGACTGACTCTTAGGACCCTAACTGGGCTTGACTGGAAGCCTGGATCTGTTCATCTCGAGGTCACAGGGCCCATGACACGAGCTTGTGTGAGTGATGGTGTGGCTGGACATGCTTTTGTCCTCCATCTAAGGATTTTAGGGACTTTTGCCGTAACTGTATTCTCTGGGAAAAAGAAACATTTTTTTAAATGAGCCAAACCTTCTCTTCTTTCATTTTCATGCTTTGGGCTAACTGCCTATCTTGCCTGAACGCTGCTCTGGGCTCCCGAGCAAGGACCACGAGCTTCAGACCCCACCCACTGAGCCTTCTACTAGAAGCCGGCCATGCAGTGCTCTCCAGCGAGCATGTGTGCGGACCGATAGAGAGCAGAGGTGCCAGGGTGATACCTTTGAGTTACAGTATTGAATTCTTCAGCAAACCTATGAGGACCTTCAGTTACCATGGGAAAATCTTCTACAGCTCTAAGTTCTGTTTCGGTCCATAGGATATAAGAAATTAATGTGTTTAGTGGTTTCCTGCACAGGCATAATACAAGGAAGAGTTTTAACAGGCTTAGCTGGTGAGGTTTTAGCACTAGAGAAGGGACATTCTGCTAAAGGAAGGGGTTAGAACGGGGCAAAGGCAGCTACGGAGGAGGTGGAACAAAGGGGTGGGGGAACCGCAGTTGCTGCTGCCAAGGAAGGGGCTTCAAATGCTTTTAAACTTTTTTTTAGTTATTTTCTTCAGTTAATTTATATGTAGTATTGTGTGAAGAGGCAATTTTAGAATCCTGACTGTTTAGAAGCCTCTAGGTACCAATGAAAATCGTTTTCTCATTTAGATTCTTTAGTTCAGTTACTGTGATCTCCTAATTGACTCTGGAGAAAAGTTTAGGGATACAATGACCACTGACCATCTTTAGTAAGGTTGGCGCATTATGCCAAAAATGCACACAAAGCAAAAATATACTTTTTTAACATAAAGCCAGCTGGAGTCCCTGAAGGAGGGCCACCCTTCGAGAGCATTTAGATGACTGGGAATAAATCCCATTTATTTTCTTGAGAGCCAAAAAAAAATTCCTAAATAGTCTGAAGGGGGTGCTTTCAGGATTGGGAGCTGTATTTTGTTTTACTGGGACTGTGCCTTTCATGGATACACTTTTCTCCTCAAGGATGGCCTTTGCCCTCGTTGTCTGACTCATGACCAGGGATCTCGTCACACAGAAATTTTCCTGGCGGTTGGCTGTCAGTCTGGTCTTTCCGTGATCAATGTATCCTTTCTCGGGGTCTTTTTGTTTTGGAGATCAAGTCTTTCATAAGGAGGTGGCAAGCACTTTATTTGCTGGACCCAAGACCACTGATATTATTTTTAGTTTTTACTTTAAAAAATTCTAAAGTAATTATACCAAAATTATAGTGCACTCCTAAACAAGAAAACAAGTAGGATGAATGCTGAAACAGAAAGAAGAAAGCATTTGAACAGGTTCTGAATAAAGTAGCGGAGCTCAACCAAAGGGTAGAAGCCCAGAATCCCAGAGGAGACGCCCCAAACCGGAAGCAAGGGAGACTCGCGAAAGCAGTGAGCACCAAGGGCTCAGTGAGAGTACCCTGCTCAATTCTGAAGGAATTCCAAGGGCCACTGTCCCTTGGGCATCATTTCCTTTGCAGTTAGGGACAAGCAACCTGTAGGAAACTATAGGCGAGTCCTGAATCGTAATTCCTCTGCTATTCCTGAAAACTCGTGTCATTTGACAATTTTGAGCTCCCCTCTTTACTTAGGTTGACAGAGCCAACTGTCAAAGTGTTGTCCAAGCCTCTGTGGGGACTAAACGAACGCCTTAGGAACACCAGGCACAGAAGGAGCCTCATCTCCCCTTACTGCATTGACCACCTTACGGCACATGCACTTTCTGGGAAATTTTGGGAGCCCTGGTGGAGATACAAGTTGATGTGCATTTGATGAACAGATTGTACAGTGTTTTGCAATAAAGATGTTTAGCCTTAAGACCCTTGAATGGAACTCCAGCTGTGGTGGAGCTGCCAACACTCTTTCCCCTTTCCTCCCTCCTCACATAGTGTTGCTTAAACAGGAGGCCCACTGCGGGCATTCGGGCCCCCGGACAGCCTCTCTTCTGTGTAAATCATTGCACTGCCTTCTTGCTCGCTTCAGTAAGGACTACCTTCACCAGCTCTTGTGCCCTCTGGCTGGGGCGGATGCCACCATCCTCTCAGCGCCGACTGTAGCCATCAGAGAAACCACCGTTCTTCCAGGAACCAAGGAGTTCACGTGGAGTTTTCATTCCCACCCCACCTGCATCCACACAGATTAAAAGAATCAATGTGAATTTGCCTGAAGCTTAAATTAGTTTCACATGAAACTTCATTTTCATGGGAGCCTATCAGACTTTTTCTGGAACCTCTAGAACTGGACTTGAATTACCTGCAGGTGCCAGACCCGGTGGGTGCTCCCCCGGCCGGCCATGAAACTTTTCTTAGAGCCATTGTCTCTTTCTCTGTGACTTCTGGATCCATTCATTGTACAATGAGAAGTTCGCGGATCGTGTATCAGGATATGGACCACTTTAATGTCAAGAAAGATGCAATCCCCAAATGAATGTATTCTCTTAATACTCAGACACTGTATTTGTGTGTCGGTTGGACGGTCCACAGCCAACATTCTGCCAACACCGCAAGGACGCCTACTCACAAGTAGTTTGTCACTCTGGGGCTTCTCCTTATACTAACAGTCTTTCCGCTGAGTCCTGCCAAATCCTTCACGGGCTTTCTTTTTCCTTTGCATCTGTCACTTTGTCCAAATGAGCATGAATAAACAGAAGTGCAAATGAGCCGATACTATTTTTGTGGCCAGCGAAGGATGCTGCCAGGAACTCCCCTGTATGTCTGCAACTTGCGAATGTTAAGAGGAACATGTGGGCCCCTTCATTGGTGATATTCCCTTCTAACATTTTTAAACAAGCACAAATGATATTTGTAAAAAAAAAGTTTAATTTTATTTATTATGGTAATAAACTATTTTATACATGATGCTTAGTTTTTTGCCTTTTCTTATATAATCTCAATTGGGCGTTCTGACCTAAAATGACAGAACAAGGATGGTGCTTCTATTTCTTTCCAGAGTTTGGCAAGCTCTAATTTAGAATCACTCACAGTTGTGGTATTTAGAGAACTTAAATTCTAGAGACACCAAGATTGTGTGTCAAAGTACCACCAGCAAGGTAACAACTGTGAGGTTGCTTTGCAAGATGATCTTGAAATAGAGCTGTGTCTGCTATGCCAGGGTACAGACATGTCTTCAAAACCTGGCGTCACTGGAAAATCGTGGTATGACACATTGATTTAACGCACATCTGAAACTGCCCTCTGCTTAGAAGTGAACTTTATTTTTAATAGTTTGGATTGCATTCTGTACAAGACATGAATGCTTTCTTGCCATTTACAATACAGTGTGAAAACGGGACCTTTTCAGAAAGGTCATGACTCCGTGTCCACAGCATGAGTTGCATGTGTGCTTAACTCACTGATGGTCTCAGAATCTTGAAGGTAGAGAATTGCTCGGCCCCCAGCTAGCTGGTCCTCTGCACCAGCACTGTTCCGGCTGTGCTGTGGTTTTAGTAGGTGTTGCTTCTTGTACATGGCAAGTCCTCCACAGCACTGCCAACCCAAGCTCTCTTTTAACACCAACAGACCACGTTTCAAAAACGATACTTTTCTTTTTACTAGCAGGAATCTGCTTGATCTCATAAGGCCACACCCTATTATTTTATTATATCGCAGAAAAGCAATAATAAGAATAATGTAAGGGTATATTGCTTATAATTCCCAGTGACTGATGTTCATCTTAAAGGTCTCATCTAATAAAGCACTAAACATTGCGTTCTTTAGTTAGCCTCGATGGAGGGAAAAGAACTCTTGTGAGTGCAATCTTTATAATTAATCAAAAGGACTAGTAATACAGAGCCAAGGAATACACTTTGGGTACTAGATGGGTTTCCATTAGAAGAAGAGAGATTTTGTTGCTTTGTTTTAAAATAAAATAGTTTCCCTGAAGAAAAGGTCCCAGAGAGCTTCCCGACAGGCACAGAGAGGCCAGCCCCATGGGGGTTGCCTAGCTGGCCCTGTTGAATGGGTACGTTTGCTAGAAAAAAAAACTCACATTATGGTTAATTTCTTACACTTAGTCAACAATTATATTATTATTTTAAATAAGCAAGTGAGCAGTATCAATATCTTTAAGGGGAATCCCTTCCCACTAAATTACTACTCTCCCAATATATAGACCATTACACAACTATACATGACCGATACATAACTTTTTGCTAGGTCTGCAGTCTTGAATAGAATGAAGGGTTTTCTATTGTCACTTTAAGGAAATCAATCTGAAGAAATAATACAATACTGCTAAATCTCTTGTGTGGTCCTAAGAAATTAGTGAAAGTGACTTAAGACGTGGCTGTCCCCTCAGATGTCTCACTTGCCTCCTTGGGGATAGTCTTGGCCATCATGCCTAGAGCTCTTTGGCTTTTGTTAGGTTGGGGTCAGAGGGTCCTGGGGCTGGGAGTGACCTTGGACCTTGTCTAGTTGTTTCCCAGCCCTGAGCCTGAAGCTGCCCAGGGCCAATGACTGCGAAAAATGACGTGTCAGAAGTTCCCCAGCTGGAGCTGCTCAGGCTGCCCAGACTCCTCAAGTCTTCCCGTTAGAGCAACTCTGAGATTTTAGTTCTTATGCAAGAAGAGAAAGATACCATCATTTTCACGTGGTAGTGGGGGAATAGCAAGAAGCTAGAGGAAGAAAGCAATGGTCCTGGATGATTGACATACCGGTTACTGGGTCCTCAAATGCACAGCTGAAAAGTCGTCATTTACTGACTCCTGAGAACCACGCCAATTGTATCATAGCTGAAAGCCAGTTCAGGGTTATTACTCTCAAATACAGAGTATGGCTCAAATAATGCCCTTTCTTACAAAGTCATAAGCATCATGCTCGAGCATGCCTTATGACATTTTGAGTGAAATGTTCAAATTAAAACTATAAATTATTACATCCATATTATTACCCTACCAACCACACTCAAGCAAGCGTTACTTCTGCTGGACTCCATATATTCCAATACAGTTTAATGAATGAATAAACTTATTTTATATAAATGGTGTCTCTGAAGAGTTCAGAATCTTTCCTATTATTTATACATGTACATACGCTTCCTTATAATCATCTTCACACTCCCTCTTTGTCCCCCTTGGAAAGCCCTGCCCTTTCAGCCACACTCCTTCTGACAGACCACAAATCCCAAATCAGTGCCAGTCCATGAGGTTGTACTGTATTCATCTGAGTGCTCACTCTTCCCCAGCCTCCTGCCTTCCTTAAAAACGCCCAGCACCTTGGAATTGCCTGCCTGTGTCTCCTTTATGAGCCAGCTGCCGAGGCCACTGCCGCTCTGCTCTGCCACCCCTCGTGGCCTCTGCCCTTTGCTGCTGCCTACTCAGGTCCTCTGCATCTGGCCTCCTTCCACAAAGAGCAGCTCAGAAGAAAGAACATCAGCAAGATGACCGGCCCTGCACTTGGAGAGTTTAAATCGCGCTAAGTTAACCACCATGGCTAGCACACAGTAACAGATTGTCACTATGAGACAGTCCGACACAGACCAGGGCCAAGTGAACCCAAGATGATCCAAGTCATGTGCTTGAGATGTTTTAAGTTCTCCCATCATTGGGCACACTACAGATTCAAATTTTGAAAAGTTTGTTCACTTACCCCTGCTCTCACTGCTCTAAATTTAACCCCAAAAACCTGAAGCCAAACAAGTATTCTGAATTATCTGCCACTGGAGGCCATTAGTAGCCTGTCAGCACCTTTCCAGAGGAATGAAGAATTAAGAGTTATGTAAGTGTGTTTAAACACTTTCCTCAAAAAATATTTAAAACCATTCTACAAAAAAGTGACTTATGTGATAGAAAAAGCTCCACTTTATTTGAAACAAAACCAAAC
>PVIA01016502.1:0-18661 GCA_004024845.1 Tonatia bakeri | reverse complement strand
GAGCTGGCCTCCTCCGGGGGGTGGGTAGGCGTCCACCCAGCGGGTTTCTGGAGAGCACTCTCCAGGAGTGACTGGCCTTCGGGTTTTACCGGGCCGCGGCTGGCAGTGCCACACCCAGTGCAGGACTTCGCCTTCCGGAACCAGCTCAGGCGGCTGGCCGGGACAGTACAGCTGCACTGCGCCGTCGGCTACACGCTCTCCCGATGGCGGTGTCCAAGTCACTAGGAACCACTGTGAGCGCAGGGAGGGGCTTGCTCTGTCGTCCCAGGGCCGCTGACAGGGACACAGGGAGCGCCTGGGGCGTGCAGGTCCACTGCTGGGCATGGGAAACAGACCCGCGAACAGAGGAAGCCCGGCCGGCCTGGTCCTCACTGTCGTGGCGGCGAGTTCTGCTGACGCGCCTTGCCAACGGGACAATGCGGCCTCGGGTATGACGGTGACCAGCAGGCTCTGTGCCCGCGGGTGTCATCACACCCTCCTTCCTTGACTTGGGGTGGCTGCCGGGAGGTGGGTCCCTGGTCAGGGACACGAGTCCCCAGCACCTGACCCCCAGCTGTGGCCGGACGACTGACTGGTCCTTGTGCGTGGACCGTGAGTGGAGGTGAAGGGTGTCATCTGGGGAGGAGAGTTTAAGAAGTGGGCAGGGCCTCTCTGCTCTCCTCTCCCGTTCGCTGGCTGACCGCCATGGGCCTGCAGTCCGGGGGTGACAGAATCATGAGAAGGAAGAACCCGGGTCCCGGAATCACCGGGGGAAGGGGACCCTCCCCCCCAACACCCCGCCCCCAGGACGCCGACACTAGGCTGAACTGTACTTTGTTAACCCACCGCAGCATCGGGCTCCGGTTGTTCCAATGCCGACAACTGCCGTAACCGGAGCAGGCCAGTGCCTTCCAGAACAGGCAGGCAGACTTGGAAGTGACCACCGGGAGTGAGGCGCGGAAAGGCCGTTAAGTGGAGTAAATCAAAGCAGAACAGTGTTCAAAGACACACTTTAAACCTGTTTCCTGAAGGTTACGCCCAGGAAAACTGTATGACTTTACGAGCACACATTTCTGGGCGTCGTCTGGGCGAGTCATTTCCCCCGGGCTCTGCCCGAAGGGCGTCACCGTTTACGCCGCCCGCGGCCGTCAGCTCCGGGCCAGTGCTGCTCCCCTGAACTTCCTTGTTTTGTGAGGCTGAGTGCCTTTCTGTTGTTCCTGGACGCGACCCAACGGTAACAAGCAGCGAGGCTTGGTTGGGAATCGACGTGGGATTTCCCAAGCCCTTGCGTTTCAGTGCCAAGCAGGCTGAGATGAAGGAGTCCTGTGGCCGCCCCACCTGGAAGGGCTGTGGTCTCCCCCACCCTGCAGAGCCTGAGCGTCAGTTTGGGACACCGGCACCGGGGCCCGGGGCCGAGGCGCCCGGCGCCACTCCCCTGAACCCTCAGCTCCCGCCAGCCACGCCCCGGGCAGCCGCGGCCAGGGAAGTACCCGGATGCTGCCAACTCCCGGCAGGACATGCTGCGACCGGCTGCTCCGAGGGGCTTTCGGGAGACACAGACCAAGGCCACTGAGACGGCAGGACTGGGGACGCTATGCTTGGCCTGTGCAAGTCTCCCTCCGTCATCACTCCGCTGTCTCACAAAAACGTGACCTTCGAGGTCACCCCACTGATTTGAGTGTATCTGTTCCCAAGCCTTTCGACATGCCTGGTCCTCCCTCCCACCCACCGGCATCCTGGCCAGGTTCCCTGCCGGCCCTTCACCTCTTCCCCACCCAGAAACACTGGCCCAATGCTGAGTTCCAGCACCCTCCTTTCTGCCTGTGCTCTCCCCGTGTTGGGCTTTGCCCCTGGCCTTCGTCACTGTCCTGAGTGGTCCTACGGATTGTCTTATGAGTGGCCACTGACCTCTGTCCCTGGGGCATGAGCCCCGCAAGGTCAGGACCCCTGCTCTCCTTCCCATGGACTCGTGTGGGCCTAGAAGGAGCGTGGCCCGTGGCAAACAATCAGTAGCTACTGAAGTAGTAGGTGATTGATTCAGGGGATGAATGTGTGAATTCGGATGGTGACAAATGGCACCACTTCTCAAATCTGACTGGGAAAAAGGGTTTGATGGGTTCAAGTCTAAGATTCTTCCAGGGTATTTTGTTTACTAAGATTCGGTCCTGTCTGCGCCAACTTCACATGGATGAGTAGATCTGTTTTATCTGGCCTCAGGGCTGGAGTGGGCCCCCCTCCCACGCGCCCCGGAACCCGCTGCTCACCTGGAGTCGGGCTCCGCCGTGGCCGCGTGCAGCGGCAGACGGCCGTTCTTGTCCGGGATGCTGTGCTTGGCCCCGTTCCTGAGCAGACTCACGCAGCCGTCCAGCCACCCCTGGGGGGCGAGAGCGCAGCCCCGTCACACCGCAGCCCCACGCTGCGTGGCCCGGACCCTCCCACGTCTCCTCCCTCCTGCTCTGCATGGCTGAGCACACGTCGCACGCAACTCGGGCGGTTCCACACGTGCCCAGCACAGACGCCCCGGCGGGGCCCAGGGTCTCAAGGCGGCTCCCGGGGGGTCTGACTCCTGGACCCTCCCTTTGCCCCATCCACATTTCCAGGGCCACCACTGGTGTTCCACCTTTGTGCTCAGTTCCCGGGGCATGTGACAGGGATGAGAGATCTGCTCTAGCCTCTCGTTCTACGGGCTCAGCCCCAAAACGTGCCGCCTGAGTCCGACCTTGACACCATGGCCTCACCCCCAACACTCGCCCCGGTGTCGCTCCTGAGTCCCAGGCTCCCTCTGTGCCACAGCTTATCTGTAGCCCACAGACAGGCCTTGGTCCTCTTCTCCACGTTCGTGTCCTACTGACCCTGAGGACGACACCCTGCTCATTCCGGCCAGTCCCCTGCCGACACCCAGAACCCCACCTGAGTCCCGCTCTAATGGCGGGGACCCTGCCACCTCCCATGTGGTTATCACCAGCACCCTCAAAGTGTTCCCCATGGCTACATTTTCCCCACCTACAAATCCCCAAGAGATGGCACAAGCCCCGGCTGTCCCCATGCCTCACGCTCCTCCCTCCTCGGTTGCACCTACAGTGGCCTTCCCACACGCCCCTCTCGCTCCAGAGCAGATGGAGCTTCGGGCTGGACCCCTTTCCTTTCTGTGGACCTGATGTAGCTGACCCGACCCCGCTGATGGCCGAGGCGGCCTTGGCCGCCAAGGGGCACGGCTCCTGCACTCACCCACAGCCACGGGGTGCTCGCAGATGAAACTGTTATTATGAAGAATGGTTGATAGCTTTCTCCCAGCCTTCCTCCTTTCATGCATAATTAAGGTTCAAGATTCCCGAGGAAGATGACTGGAGATTTCCCCACAAAATTGCAAATAGTGAAAACCAAAATGTTGTAAATGCTCAGAGGAGAAGGAAGATAATGATAGGAAAAGAATCTTTTGGTTCTGGCAAGTCTGGAAAAAATCTTTCAATAAAAGCACAGAAAAACTCAGGGGTTAAAATACTGAAGGTGATTTCGTAGAGCTGACCAATCGCATCTAAGTCTGAGCAGCTTCCTCCATGCGGCAGCGTTTACCAAGGAGTCAGATCTGGTTTAGATGCTGGCGTCCCAGTCGCCGAGTCCTCTGGTTGAGAGGAGCCAGTGGGACCGGGAGACCCCAAGACGGGCACATTGGACAGATTTCAGAGCCGCCAAAGCTTTATGGGTTTTGAAGAACAAGTCAGACGGGGGAAGGTATGGAACATTTTTACCATTTTGCAGCGTTTCCTGGCACTCTGCGTGTGCACAGTTTTCTTTCTTTCTTCAGAAAAGAACTGGGGAGGCTACCGAATACTCCCAAAGCCCGCAGTCGGTTGCGGCTCAGAACCCACAGCCTGCTCTGCGCTGACCAGGGGCTGGGCAAGCCCGCACCCGTCTGTTCCAATGGCGCTGCCCCCGGCTGCCTCGTCTGCCCTGTGTCACTAACGAGGAAAGGGGCATGAAGAGGGGCAGAGGTTTGCCTGCGGCCACACATCTGCAGCGAACCTGCCTGTGCCCTGAGTGTGGAGCTGTGACTGAGACTCCATTCCTGAGGCCCCTTTGCCAAGTGTCTCTTTAATACTTGAGCTCACATTCTGCCAGGGGGTGTGGGGGCAGAGCACACCCAGGCAGGGGGCCCCGGGGTGAGTGGGGAAGGGCCCTGCCTTGGGCGGCCACGCAGAGGTGGGGGCACCACTAAGTGGGTGGGCAAGGCTGCACCGTGGCCTGCAGACACGCTCCCCTCAGGCGTCTCTGCAGAACGTGTCCCCAGAGAGCTGACTGCCCGGTGGCCAGTCCCTAGGCTCATGGTCACTGTGACAGAGAGGAGGACCTCTTCCCGGTCCCAGAAGCACTTGTCTAGCCCAGGAGAGTCCGAACTGTAGAACTGGGAAGGGAGTGCAGCTCGGTTCCCCTCTGCTCTAGGTGAGTAGCAGCCAGCTTCAGAGCCATCTCTACGGCCTCCCCGCATCCCGGACCCAAAAGTTCCCCTTTCCTCAGCTCAGCGACGACAACGACCCCATGGCAAGGGCAGCTATTCAGACAGGTGCTCGGAGGGAGGGCCCTGGGTGCGGCCCAGCATCTGTCTGAGATGGGGAACTTCACCCTGGGCCTGGGGCCAGGGGCTCCTAATGTGAGTGGGCGGGCTCTGCAGGTGGGAGATGTGGGCTGGACCCTCCATGGTGCGGGCGGGCCCCACAGAGGTTTTAAGCTGGGCCCGGACTGTGGGCTGAGCCCCAGGCCTGGGGTGGCCCTCAGGAGCCTGGTGTCTCTCCCCTCCCACCCCTGCCCACCCCAGGCCTCCTTGTGTCCATGGTGCTCACCCTCCGCCTCCCACTCCACTCGCCTGACCTGCAGGCCCCACCGCAGCCACAAAGGTGCCGCCCCCTCCGGGCATCCTGGGGGCCCCTCAGAAGGGGCATTGGGGAGACCAGAGAGGCCCATGGGGAATTCCGATGGAACGGGCTGTGCCTCTCACGGCGCCGTCGTCTGCATCTCAGCTTTAGAGGGCTGTCAGGAAGGGTCACAGGGACTGAAGTCCATGCCACCAGCTCTAAGAGGTGACACGGCCATAGGAGAGGATCCACGCAGAGCTTCAAGCTCAGATTCCCCGGCCCCGCTGTGAGCCCCGCCCCAGACCCCGAGCGGACACAGTCCCTACCAGGTAGGCCGCCAGGCACAGGCTGGTGCGGCCGCGGGCGTCCTGGGCGTTGACGTCCGCACCCATCTTCAGCAGCAGCCTCACGGTGTCCGCCTGGCGCCCGGACACGGCGTGCATCAGCGGGGTGCACCCTGCAACGAGACATCCGACAGCGCTCAGACCTGGGGCCTGGGCCCCGCTGAGCGGGGGCGCTCTCTGCGGACAGAAGCCCACCCTCTGCGCAAACCCGGCTGCTAGCTGGGCTGAGGGAGAGAGGGCCGCGACCGGCATGTGATCCGGGCACTTTCTCTGGCCCATCAGGCCTCCGCGATTTTGCAGCAATTGGTTGGATGAAACGCACTGCGAGCCTCCGAGTTCACTGCTGTCTCCCTCTGCAACGCCATTGGTGCGTGTGGCCACGTGACGCCTAGGACCTGCGGGGGTGGGGGTGGGGGGCAACTCCGCCCACTTCCCTCTTCCGTTTCAGAATTGTTCTTACCTATCCTACTTCCTTCGCTTTTGTGTGTGAATTTCGAACAAGCTCGTCTAGATCTGCGGAGGTCTTGCTGGGTTTGATAGAAATTGCCTTAAGTCAGTGTACAATTCTGCGCAGTTTTTCATGTTTGCTGTGCTGAATCTGCTGCCCCTGAACCCGGTCTGCCTCCAGATTTATTTAGACCGCCTCCAGGTCCTGCACCGGGGTTCACAGCTCCCAGGGTGGAGGGCCTACAACCTGTGCGTTACAGTCGCACCTGAGTATTTGTACCGCGTGGTCCATGGAATGCTGCTGTGGTCCCAGTTGTGGTGCCGTGTGTGCATATGTCTAGCACGTATACATACAGTCTGCTTTTGTGTGTTCAGTTACATCCTGTGACTGCAGAACTCACTCAGCTGAAGGAGTTTTCTGACAGGTTCTCTAGGGTTCTCTGTGTCCACAGTCAAGCCACGCAAAAAGGAAGTTTTATTTTATCCTTCTAGGAAAAAATCCACGTAGGCTTTCGATGAGTTTCTCGCCTTTGCACACTGGCCAGTGCTTCCTTCGTGGTGTGTACAAGTGCACGCCGTAGCTCTGTTCCCGACTTAGGAGCAAAGCGTTTCGTTTCGTCCGCAGCATGAAGTGAAATGTCAGCTCTGGGGGTTTCAGGAGATAGGCAGCTGAGGAAGTTCCCCTCTTCTCTTATTTTTCTGAGAGTTTTTGATGAATGTGTATAAATTTGTCACATACTTTTTCTGCATTAATTGATACAACTGTGATCTTTTTAAAAAGCTGGTTAATATGATGCATTACATTGATTGATGTTTCAAATATTGAACAAGACAGATCCCTAGGACAAACCCCACTTAGTTATGGTGTATAATTCTTTATTTATATGTATTACCAAATCCTATTTGCTAACATGTTGCCAAGGATATCTGCATATTTAGGAGGAGTATTGGGCTGTAGGTTTAGTTTTTATATCATCTTTGTCTGGCTTCATAAGCATAACTGAGAAAAGTTTCCCTCTCATCTTTTCTGCAAGAAATTATATAGAATTGATATTAATTATTATCTAAAAGTTTGTGGAAGTATTTAGTGAAACCATTTAGGCCTAAAGATGTCTTTGTCTAAGAATTTTAATATTAGGAATTTAATTTCCTTAACAGCCATAGGTCTATTCAACTCACCCATTTCCCATTGAATTGTGGTAGCTAATCTTTTCACCAAATTAATCTATTTAATCTAAAAAGTAACGCTTCTGTGTGCAGAGTTGTTGGTCGCATTTCTCTCTTGCTCTTCAGGTGTCTCTGTGTGCACGGAGGTACCTTCAGCCTCATTCCTGAGAGTGGAGATTTGTGTCTTCTTGGTAGAAGTGTGTCAATTTATTGGTCTTTTCAAAAGATCGGTTCCTCATTTAATTGATTTTTTCTATTGCTATTCTGTTTTCAAATTCATTGGTTCCTAGTCTTTATTGTTTCTTTCCTTTTGTTTGCTTTGGGATTGTTTGGGTCAGTTCTTGAGGCAAGAACTTAGATTGCTAACTGATACTTTTCCTCTTTTCTAATGACAGTGCTATGAATTTCCCCCTCAGTGTTGCTTTAGCTGTCTCCCACCAATTCTGATACATTGTATCCTCCTTCCTGTTCACAGTCAGCCAGCACAAGTTGGGCCTGAGCTCAAGCAGTCTGGCGCTTGCACTTAACACACAAGGGGTGTTTAACCTTTGACTCTCCTCGGTTCTACTATTAGTGCCATGCAAGGTATACAAGTAAGTCTGCTTTGAAAACAAACAAACAGATTAGCAGACACTACCATGAATACATGAGGGAGCAACACCCTACGCTACAAAACTCTGCTGTCATGACAAGGGATCCAAACCTCCTTCAGAAATCATTAATGACTTCGCAGAAGGCTGGGAGGGAAACACCAGGGACAGATGTCGTTTGTTATAGCTCCATAGGACCCCGAGGCTCTGTTCTTTTTCTCTCCTTGGAAACTTTCTTTCAGTTGTCAGCTTGGCTCATTTCTGCTGAGGGGCTTGAGCTTATCTATTGAGTTTTAAGTTGTGATTATTATATTTTTGAGTTCCAAAAACTCCCACCTGGTTTTGTCTGGTAGGTCTTTGCCGAGGCTTCCCAGCTTTCCACTTGTTTAGAGCATGTTTGTAAGTGAAGCATTTTTTTTCGTGGCTACTCGGTGATCTGTCAGATGGTTCCAACACCTGCCATCTCAGCTGACCAACATCCATCAGTTGCCCCCCTTTGCATCCAGTTCGAGGTCTTCCTGGGTGGGACAAGTGGTTTCTACTAAAACTTGGACATTTGAGTTCTGTGTTACAAGTCGCTTAATCTTACGTACGCCCTCCATTTTCTTTGGCTTCCACTGCCACTACTCCAAAGGAGAAGCAGGGTGGGGGGGGAGGCTCCTCGTTACTGCCTGGAGGGATGGGGGGGTCCATGTTCCCTCCTTAGCCATCTGAGGGGAAGACACTTCATGCATGCAGGCTGATGGTGCAAGTCCCACTCCTCAAGACCTGCTCCTCTGGCCCCAGCACCACAGGTATGGAGGGGAGGGGACCTCGTTCCCACCCGGTGGAGGTGGAGCGAGTGGGCGGGGCCGTAGGGGTGTGTGTGTATGTGTGTGTGTGGTGTTGGGCTGGCATGGAGTCACTACTGTCTGAGATTTCCTGTCTCACCAGGTGGCTCCCTTCTGGTTCTTTAGCTGCGGAGAGCAGGCTCCCATCAGGGGTGCTGGTCTGCGCCTGCTGCTTCCCAGGGCTCCGGCTTCTGCAGCCCCAAGTCTGGGTTATCAGAGGCCACACCCAAGGAACCTGCCACCATGTCACCCTTCGAAGCCAAGGCTCTAGCCAGGCTGTCATGTCACCTGCGCCCTGCAGAGTGTTCCTGTGCTCATTGTGTGTGACATCAGGGAGTTGGAGCTGTGTTCAGCCAGGAGGGCAGAGACGAAAGCCCCTTGACTCCATCCTCTTGGAGGCAGATGCCCTTGCTGTCTGGCAGTAGCTGTGATGCTACCCATACTCGTCACTGCACAAGTGCCCCTCCTGCCCACCCCTTGCCTCCGCCCCCACCTTCGACACTGGGACGGAGAAGTTGGAGACAAAGTCAAACCAACTGGCTTCACCAGAAGAGGAGACACAAAGGAATCTGCCCCTCTGTGCCCGAGACCCTCGGGTTTAACGAGATGTCAGGGCCCACCGCCGCTTGCTGTCCTGCCCATCTGAGGGGGCAGAGTGCCCGCCCTGCGGGCCTGGGTGCAGGCTCACCTTCGCCGTCGCAGCACTCGAGGACAGACGGATCCTCCCTGATGGCGGCCGTCAGGGCCCGGACGTCACCGCTCGCTGCTGCCTGGTGGACCAGGGTCAGGTCGACTTCCTCCAGTGACTCACCTGCGTGACTCAAACAGAGACACCGTTGGTGTTCTCAGAGGTTCGCCGAAAGGACAGCACCCACAGGTCGCCAGCACTGCTGGTTCACGAGCCCTTCTGGGTGGGCGGGCAGAGGGCTGAGTTAGCCGCTCACGGGCACCCACACCGCCTCCCGAGGCGGGTGGGCTGGGTGGCCACAGGGCAGTGTCGCCAGGACCGGGAAGGAGCTGTGGGCATCAGTGGTGCCCTGAGACCTTAGCATTCCCTGCAGGCATCGTACTTCACTGAATCTGAGACCACAGTCCGGGCTTCCCCTTTCCGTTTCTATCTGGAACTTGCCACTTTCCCTTCCAGTGACTCAGTGTATCCACCTATGAAAGTGACCTCGTGCCTCTTCTCTGTCCTCCAGCCGTGCCCCCTGCCCTTCCCCTGGCCCGCTCTGCACCCCCAGGGCCCAGCCTCGCGGCCAGTTCTCCCTGGCCCCGCCCCCGCCCCCTGTGCTTGGAGACGCCCACGCAGGAGCCGGTGGGGAGAAGGGAGAGAGGGGCCCTCCCTGCCCTTCCTGAGCACAGCGCCCACCGGGAGATGCCCCTGCCCGGAGCCAGCGCCCGGGCTCCCTCTGGGAACAGCCTGTTCTCAACCTCGTCTCCGTACGTTGCCCCTCCCTTCACCCAGGCCCCTCCGCGGGAGCCCACTGGGGCTTCGGGACAGGCGCTTCCAGAAGGAACAGCGCTGTATGCAAGTCCTCTGACTTCGGTGGCCACCGGCAGGGCACCTGTGCACACCTGGACCGGCAGTGACGGCGGGACTGCAGGTCGAGCGAAACCAGGGCCACGCCGGGGGACCTGGGGGGCCAGTCCCGCTCACAGGGACCCGGCGGTGTGATGCCGTGCCGAGCCCCCCGCTCACACGGCTTCTCCCACACACAGCCGTCGTGGGGAATGCGTGGAGAAAACTCCTCAGGTTGAGTTTTGCTCCCAGTGTGTACGCTATGCCAGAGAAACCTCACTGCCCGACCGGCCCCTCGCTGGCAGGGGTCCCGACCCCAGGGCGTGGCTCCTCTTGTCCCAGTACCCCGGGATGTCAGTGATGGTCTTTCGGCAGCTGACCCGCCCCAGAAGGAGCGAGGGAGCTAGTCACTGAAGGTGGCTAGTTACATCAGGGCCAGCAAACAGCCCTGCACAGCATGTGGCCACTCCCTGACGCAGCCGCAGGGGGCCTCACTGTGGTGTTTCTACAGCTGATGCACCGGACACCTGCCCCAGGGGTGGGCGGAGAGAGGCACTGGCAGTGGGAGGGGAGGGACGGGAGGGCCAGTGTCACTTCCTGGGCGAGAGCCACCGGCCTGGGCTCCAGTCTGGTGTGTGGCCATCTGCTGTGTGAACTTGGGCCCGCCCCCGTCTCACAGCCTCGGGTCCCTTTTCTCTCCTTAGCTGCTGAGGGACGGTCACCTGTCTCTACGCTTGTGGTGGGATAAACGGGTCACTCCTCTGAGCCTCTAGGACAGGGCGTGGTGTGCGGCCAGCGCTGTGCACACTACTGTCACCGCTGCTTTCCTTTGTCTCGCAGCTGAGAGGTCATTAGAAATCTGGGCTGAGTAGAGAAAGAGCTCTTTCCTCAGATGCTAGATAGCAATTCTGCTCACTGCTCGGAACTAGAGAGCGATGCTGCTCACTGCGAGGAACTCTCGCCGTCGACCAGAAACCCTCCCGGAGTCTGGACACCCAGCTGAGGTCTGTCACGGGGTCTCTGGGCGCAACGGACAGAACCAGATTCGAGGACAAAGGCAGGCCTGGTGCCTGTCCGAGACGCCAGAGGAGCCGGCGGCGGGACCCGGCAGGAGGCCCCTGAGCGTGGCAGAGCAGCCCCGTGCCGACGGCCTGCTCACGTCTGCCACAGCGTGCTTACGCGACACACTCACACGTTCACAGCGTGCTCGCCACTGAGCGTCACGGGTCTGCAGGGGCGCTCCTCACACCGTGGAGCACACGCAGCTGAGAGAAACAGGACCCCCAAACAACTTCCCTGGAGGGTTCTGGAAGGGCGTGTTTGTGAGAGATGACCTAGGGTGCTGTCTCTGCCCCAGGCGTGCCCACCTGAACTCACCGAAGGACGGCGAATCCATCGTTTTGTTGCTCACCACCCCTCACCCTGCCAGGGACCCTCGCCTGATGGTTTCCTGGAGCCCGCCCCTTCTCCACGTTCCGCACAGGGGTTGACTCAAGGGAGCAGGTGCGTCTCCATTCAGGGCAGCAGATGTGGCTGAGAACCAGCCGTTCAGCACCAAGGTCACCCTGGGCCCAGAGACTGGCCAGGGATGCACCCCTCCGAGGCCCCTAATGGGCCCAGACAGCATGACTGGGTCGCCAGGAGCCAAGCCCTCCTTTCTCCCGCCACCCATGAACCTGGGTGACAGGCCGGGGCACCTCGTGGGGGCAGGGCCAGAAAGTCAGGGCCCCAGAGGGCAGCAGAGCCAGGCTAAGGCGAGGAGGTCTTCGAGACCTGGGTGCACTGCCCAAACTCCCAAGTGAGCCACACCCGCCGCCGGCCGGTGTCCGGACCAGTCACAGGTGCCGACAGCGCCCTGTTTTGCTCCAGCTGGTTGGCCCACAGTGTGTGTCTTCATTAGTAAGTGGAACAGCTCCCCCTGGACGCAGGTCTCAGCGGCGACACACGGGCAGAGGGCCCAGGGCTTCGGCCAGCAGCTGGGGCCCCAAGAAGGAGCGGCGACAATAAGGAGTTGGACGGTGGTGGCATCAGTGACAGCCTGGTAACCAGACCGAGGGAGGTGACGGGCCTTTTCCAGTCTTAGCCGGCCAGCGCCACGCTGAGTCTGCGGCCCTCGGACTGGTGGGCTCCGGGTGGAGGACCTGCAGCAGCGAGTGTGGGGGACGGGGCGTGGAGGGGCCTAAGGTCACGTGACCCACAGCGAATGGGGACAGCTGTGTGTACTCTGGAGATTATTCCCCAGGGCTGTGACTGGGACCTTGAGATGTGTGAGAAGCTTTCTTTTCAAGATTGTTTGGAATATGGTGATAAACACACCCAACGTAAATCTGCCACTTCAGTTACTTTCCAGTGCCCGGCTCAGGGCCTGCTGCACAGTCACACCGCGGTGCCACTACTGCCACCGCCACCTGCAGCACTCCTCTGACCTTCCCAAGCTCAGACTCTGCGCCTCTCAGACAAGAGCCCCCTATTCTCACCTCTCCCCTGCCCGGCCCCTGGAGACCCGTGTTCCCCTTCCTGGCTCTGGGAATTTGGCGGCTCCTGGGCACCTCACGAGAGGTACCTCATCCGTGGTCTGTGAGCTTTGGTGGCTGGCTGTCTTCGCTTGGCATCGCATCCCCGCCATCATCCACACGGCGGCGGGCATCCCGTGGTCTCTGCGGGCCTCGGTGTGTTCCTCCGTTCCTCTGCAGGTGCATACCTGGGCTGTTTCCCAGTCTTTGGCTGTTGTGAACAGTGCTGTCGCAACCCTGCTGTGCGAATACCTTCCGGACTCTGCTGTCCATGCTTCTGGGTGTGGACTTCACAGCAGAATTGCTGGACCATGGGATAGTTCCATTCTTAATTGTTTAAGGAACCCCATACTGTTTTCGGTAGTGGCGCAGTGTGCCACGTTCTATCCCCACTCACAGAGCACGGGAAAACCTCCCCTTTCCCCGCGTCCTTGCCCACACATGTCATTTCCTGTGTTTGTTTGTCTGTTTGAATAACAGCTGGACCAGTAGGCGGGAAGTAATGTTCCACGGTGTGATCGTGCGTTCCCCGTGACTGGTGATGCTGAGCATCTTCTCATGTGCTTTTTGGCCACTCCTGTGTCTTCTTTGCAGAAATGGCCATTTACCGTAAGGCCTTTGCCCATTTTTTTATTGGGTAATTTGGTGGTTTTTGTTCTAATATTGTAGGAATTCTTTACATACCCTGGATGTTTACCCCATTGGGTACCTGACTTGAATGGACTTTCTCCCACTCCATGGGCCGGCCCGTCCTCTGGGGATGGTGTCTTCTGGGGCACGACACTTTCACTCAGGCATGGTCCACTGTCTGTTTCTCTGCGTGTCTATCATCACGTCCAAGGAACCGCCGCCAAGTCAGATGTCATGGAACCTCCCCCGAGTCTTTCTCTAGGAGCTTTCCAGTCTGAGGTCTCTCATCCATTCTGAGTTACTTTTGTGTGCAGTGTTAGGTGAGAGTCTGGCGTCACTGTTGGTGTGTGACAGCCCAGATGTTCCAGAACGCTGTGTAGAAAGACAGTTCTTCCCCCACGGGGTGGTCCCAGCACCCTTGTTGAAACTCCGCTGAGCGCGGATGTGTGAGATTATTTCCGGACTCCTGGGTCTGTCCCACAGGTGTGTAGGCCTGTCTTTGGGCTGGGACCACACCGTTTTGATGACTGTAGCTCTGCGACAAGGTTTGAGGTCAGGAAGTGCGAGACCTTCAACTTTGTTCTTCTTTGGTAAGATTGTTGTGGCTCTTTGGCACCCCTTGAGATTCCATATGATTTTAGGGTAGATTCTTACATATTTGGAAAACACCATGGGGTTTTGATAGGGATTACATGGAACCTGTGGCTCTCTCCGGGCAGTATCTTAACACTACTGTCTTCTTTTTTTTTTCCGTGAAAAGGAAAGGAAATGTTTATTTCATGCTATACAAACATATGGTAGTAACCTAATATCTTCATCAAAATCCCGAAGTCCTTTGAAACACCCACAAACACACACAGTCCTTCCTTCCCCCTTTGCCCAGTCTGGGGTACCGTATCTCAGAAAAACAAATAGAAGTCTGTGGCTCAGGCAGACCCCGGTTTTTCCCAGTAATCCATCTTGGCTGGTAGGCCTCCCTCGGTTCCTGGCACCATCAGCTGTGTTGTCAGGATCTCTGCTAAAGCTGGGTGGTGGTTCCCCCTTCTAAAGCTGCAGGGGTCCCCACTCTGGCAAAACTGCATTGCCACGTCCTCTTCCAACCATGTTGTCTGACAAGGTCTGGACATGGAAAGAAGGAATTCAAGGAATCCATCTTCCTGGAAGAGAACGTGGCATACAAAGGGGGGCGGTAATTTTCCTGCGATTGCTCTTAATAACTCCTTGTTGATATTATTCATGGTCTTGCTTTGTGCCCTGATTCACATAAGAACAGGCCATGAGGAGTGGGAGGCTCGAAGTGAGTCAATGATTGACTTTCAGGGAAATTCTGAAGGGACAACTAGTTCTCCCCAGACTATTGAATCATGCCCAAATCGTGTAAACACGGTGTTTATAAACCTGAGTAAGAAATTATCCTCGATTGTTCCCATAAAAAAATTCATAAATCAGTTATAACAGGCTGAATTATTGGCAGACTCTCCCACGCCTGTTCCTTACCCACAGATACAAAGGGTCTTCCAAGAAACCAAGAAAAAACTATATAGACCCCTACCCATGGCCCAGGGATACCCCTGGGTACATATTGGATTAATGGTAAATTGTGGTATCCCCAAAGAGGAGCTAATAGTCTCCAGAGGGTTCCAGATCCCCCATTGCCTGATACAGGGGCATATAATGAACATGACATTAGAATGGTCAGTAAGGTTGGAGTCCAAGTGCCTTATAATAGTCTAACTTTCATAGAAAGGTTAGCCTGAAGCAGACCTCCCTGGTGTTTATTCACTAAGGAACAAAACAGGTCACTACTCCACCAGCTTGTCAAAGAATTTTGCCCACATTCCCCCCTATCATGCAACAGCTTCAAAAAAGAACTCTCTGAATTATACAAATAGAAATAGAATAAGATATGAGAAAGTCAAGAATGGCCTATACCAATCAAATTTAATAAAACTGTCTATCACCTTTCAGGTCAAAAGGTTTACTGTGGCTAGATTTCCTCTCTATCTCTCCTTACATGTTTGTTTTGGTGATCAAAAGGTGGTGGGATTGTTATACACCTATATTTTAGGTTTATTGATTCACATAATTCCAATGAAGTTATATAAAATAATTTATTGATCAGAGAACAAAATCCCCTCTAATGAAATAGCCCCTGAATGTCTAAAAGTTGTTGAAGTAACAGCCCCTCCTTTACCTTGAATAGGAATATGTATCAATTAGAATTAGCCAGGCAAAGAAATAAGAGAAGCTGGTTAGCTATTGCAAACCAAGCACGTAGCAACAATTACCAGAGAGTCAGAGTCGCTAGTACATAGAGAAATAGTTTAGACAGAAAAAGATAGATAACCAAAGTAGACATCACAAAGGCCTTATAATAAATTTCTTATGACCTCTACTCAATTGAGCATATCCTTTTGCCCCACGACAAATTCTGAGAACTTTAATAAACAATAAGACATTCAAACTCTGTACATACAGCTATTTCTAATTGTTTGCATTTAATAGGTTACTAGATTAGCATGACCAGATATTTGGGTAGAAAACTTCCTGCTTCACCTAATCACAAATGTTAATCACTGCCGAAAATGAAAATATAAAAATCTGCTTGTACTTGCAATAAACGGAACAGAGCTTCACCATCCCCTGAGTCGTGTTGTCGTCTGTCTCCCATCGCCGACGCCTTACCCACCTTCAGGAGACCCTTGACCCAGCTGTGGTCGGGCTGCGGCACTGCATGGTTCTTCCTCTTCAATGGCTGTAAGGAGGGGGGAGTCCCCATTCTGCCAAAGACTGAGCGGTACTCCTCCTGCACTGCCACAGCCGTGTGGTCCCCCCGCAGCACTGTCTTCTAATTCATGGAACCTGGCATGCATTTCCACACGTTAGTGGCTTTTTAAATTTCTCTCAGAGATGTTTTGTACTCTTCAGCGTACAAATCTGCCACCTCCTGGGCTAAGTATATTTCTAAGTATTTTATTCTTTCAATGCTATTGTAAGTAAAATTGTCTTTTAAAGAGCTTTTAAGCAGATGCTTCTCTGGGTCTGTGAAACTCCAGCAGTGAGAGAGAGCTGCAGGTGGAAGTGATGGACAGAAGAGGGTGTGAATTACTAGGACACCGTGGGAATGCTTTGAGTCACCTCGGGATGGAGTGAGCCCCCTGGCCCTGATGATGGCCAGTCTGGGCCAGACGGCCGCCAGCAGGGTGGATGGCAGAGGGACACAGACACTGGTGGAGCCCCGGTGGAGGAAGGAGAGACGCGGGAGGTGCAGTGGGAAGTACTTCTGAGTTCCTGCCCCGAGATAGCATCTAAGCCACAGAGCAACTAGGAACCAGGGAGTGAAGGGGCATCCAAGAGGCCGTGGGGAACCAGCCAGTCCAAACCGCAGTCAGTGCAAGCGAGTGAGCCTGCACGTGAGACGGGCCGCAGACTCTGGGCAGGCATGCGTGAGGTCGAGGTCGCACTGCCAGGAGAGCAGTGATGGGTGGCCCTTGTGGAACCTCAAATGGGGGCGAGAAAGACATTTTCTACCAAAGGTCGCAAAACCACCTAGCACAGGGGTCCCCGGCCCCGGGGCTGCAGACCGGTACTGGTCCACGGTCCGTTAGGACCAGGCCACACATGACTGCCTGAGCTCTGCCCTCCATACTCCGTCTGTGGAAAAACTGTCTTCCACGAGACCAGCTCCTGGTGCCAGAAGGGCTTGGGACCGCTGATTCAGGGCATGCACAAGGTTGCAGCTCCAGAGAACACATAAATGTCCCTTCTCACCCTCCTGCTCTCCTTGTGCATCTGTCATTTATTAATCATCTATCATCTATCAATCATCTACCAATCATCAATCATCTACCATCTATCAATCCTCTACCATCTATCAATCATCTATCATCTATCAATCATCAATCACTCATCAATCATCTATCAATCATCTATCAATCATCTACCATCTATCAGTCATCTATCATCTATCAATTATCTACCATATATCAATCATCTATCAATAATCTATCAATCATCTATCAATCATCTGTCACCTATCAATTATCTACCATCTATCAATTATATATGAATCATCAATAATCTATCAATCATCTATTATCTATCAATAATCTATCATCTATCAATCATCAATCGCCTATCAATCATCTACCATCTATCAATCATCTACCATCTATCAATCATCTATCAATCATCAATCATCTATCAATCATCTACCATCTACCCGTCTCTCTATCTTCCATCTGTCTATTTACCTCTATCCAGCATCATGTATCTTCCGCCTATTTTTATCATCTGTTGTTCTTTCCATCCAGCTTAGGGGGGGCCGCGGTTTGACCGGCTGTTGCCTCTCTGGCCATGTGAAGACTGAACAGATAGACTTACATCCGGCTCATAGAGAGAAATTCCAGAGACTGCAAGTCGAGAAAGGGGGAGACATAAAGAAACAGGAAGAGAGAAGGGTGGGAACGGAGGCAGCCGTGTTTTATGAAGCACCGTCTCTGTGCACGCATGAACTGTGTGAAAGCCTGGAAGAGGCGCCTCAGAACGGCACAGGGACCACCTCTCAGGCCGTCTTCAGGACTTCCTCGCACTTTCCACAGGCCCCCCAAGGAACCCGCAGTTTGATGGTCAGCCGGGTGACCCGGCTGTTTTCTCCACAGGGAAGGCGGGCCATCCGGGTGCCACGCTGCAGGCGAAGGGGCGGACGGAGCCCAGCGTGTGCATCAGACAAGCCCTCGATGTTTGATGGGGCTATGAAAACGTGTGTCTTTCTGACTCTGACCTTTAAAATATCCTGGCTGGTTTCAAGAACAAACGGGTGCGTATTTTGAGTTTGCGTTAATGTTTGCCTAAGAACTGAAGGGCAGGTGTCCCCTGCCCCATTGTCGCGGTTAAGAACCTGGACAGCTCCGGTGCTGTGTCCCCAGGCATCTGCCCACCTGCCCGCCCAGTCCAGCTCCTTAGCAGTGGGGCCTCAGCCCGGGACCAGCGGTGGTGGGAGTGGTTCCAACAAGGTTACCTTCTCCGAGCTCCTCGGGCCTCACACCGCGTGGCTTCCCCCGGTTGCGCTCCCAGGGGCCCTGCCTGGGGAGCCCGGTCCCTCTGACCACGGGGCCCGCCTTGTGGAAATGACCCAGAGGGCAGCGAGGCGTTTGTTCTGCTTGTGCAGTGACCATCTGCGGAAGGGCAGGCCACAATAGGGTGGGCGGGCTCTGGCAGTTTGGAGAGGCCAGACCAGGGTGGCCTGGAGGGCACTCGGCTGGCGGACCCTGCCCCCAAGTCACCCGTGAAGCCCACTTGGGGTGACTGCAGAGGAGTCTGCAGTCGCTTCTCCGGTTGCTCCCCGGGGGCAGTTCATCACCGCAGAGAACTGCAGTGGGGTCCTTCACCCGCCTACTGGCACCTCCTCAGGGGAGCGAAACTGCCAGCACAGAGTGGGTAGAGTCTCCATCCCGGACAGGGGTGCACCCTCCTGGGAAGATGGGTGCTGTGTGTGGCTGTGCTACCCCAGGGGCCTCACGCAGGACGGGGACAAATCTCTTAGTAACCAGTTTCCTGGGCGTTGCCCAGTTCAGGGCCCTGTGCCCCCCAGCAACCTTCTCCGGGGTGGGGGTGGGGCACTGGAGAAGTCACATTTGGGGGCTGCCTGGAACAACCAGTGCGTAAAGTGCTGAGGCCTCCATCCCACCTCAGGGAGGTGCCAGCCCTTCCCTGCACCCAGCTGGCTCCCTGTGACGACAGTGCGGCCCGCTGGTGACAGTCTCTCTCTGTGGCCTTGACCGGGACCCTGA
>PVIA01016501.1:0-18694 GCA_004024845.1 Tonatia bakeri | reverse complement strand
GAGTATTTCTTAGTAACTTAGAATAACAAAACTTTGATAAATCAGTTTTCCAAAGTTGAAGTAAATTTAGCAAGTAAATAACATCCTATGAGTACCTTAGAAGGTATTTACTATGTCATTGCAAGATACATTTCTCTGTGATATTATACAGATTTAATTCCTGTTGCCTTGGGGAACTTCTATATAGTGACTTTGTATAATTGGAAAAAACTTCCTAATATAATCTATCTTTAAACAGAATCTAAACTAAATTCAATGATTGTATTTGCTGTCAAGTAACCATGAGCAAATATTCGTATTTGCATTGCATCAAACATTTTTTCAAATAAATATTAACAAATATACCAAAAAAATCCTTATATGCTATTGATAATTTGGGAAAGAGAGAGATGAATAAAACATACACACAAAATATTAATATATATTACGTACATATATATTTTATGTTAACATAAAATACATGCTGAATATACTTATATGCTTTAAATACATATAAAATAAATTTATAATAGATACTTACTTGTATATTCATTGTATACTTTTTGTGTCTATAAATTATACAATTGATTTATTTAGTTTTTCCACTAATAGACAAATATCTAAAGTTTCAGTTTGTAGAAATGAGCATTGGATTGAAATCATAACACATGAATTTTATTTTTCATTTTCCACAAATTCAAAGGAACACTGGACAAGACATCATATCCCTGCCGGGCTCTGTTCTTCCATCTGTAAAACAAAATCTTTGTAGATCCTGGTCTATTTCATCTCTAACACTATGAATTCTGTGAATCCACTAAGTTCATTTTTCTCATTTAATAGATGAAAAACTAAAACCAGGAGATAAAATGCCTTTTTTGGGGTTACACAGCTAGTTAGTGTTCAAACTGGATATAAAATCAAGTTTTTTGATTCCTAGTCCACTCCACTGTTCTATTGTAGCTAAGGTCATGGCAGACTCTGCTGATGGCAGTAATCCTTGAAACAATAATTTCTAACTACAAGGAAGGAAGGAAGGAAAGAAGGGGAAAGAAAGAAGAAAGAAAGAAAGAAAGAAAGAAAGAAAGAAAGAAAGAAAGAAAGAAAGAAAGAAAGAAAGAAAGAAAGAAAGAAAGAAAGAAAGAAAGAAAGAAAGAGAGAGAAAGGAAGGAAGGAAGGAAGGAAGGAAGGAAGGAAGGAAGGAAGGAAGGAAGGAAGGAAGGAAGGAAGGAAGGAAGGAAGGAAGGAAGAAAAAGAGGAAGAGAGGAAGGAAGGAAGGGAGGAAGGAAATCTTGTGATTTAGGGAAGAATGTAGTTTTCTTACTTGAGTATTGTCCCTACCATAAAGAATATATTTCCAGAGTAAAGCCAAAGAAACAGTCATTCATTATTGCACATTATGCAAGAGCATTACACAAGTCAGTTAGCACTGACAGTAAAACAACTTCCAGGCAAAATCATCTGAATTGTTTTATTTCTCTTTTAAAATCAATGGAGCAAAATCACATTTTAATTCAAAAGTTCTGAAAGTCTCTAAAGCTGATCACATTTTTCCTACAACATTATTAGTCTCTTCCTGGGTTTTATCAGAGGAACATTTCTGTTTGCATATGTAATTTCTGAGAGGTCACTGAAATGTCAAGTACAATTGTTTTCCAGGTAAGAATATTAAAAAATAATGCACTTTAAAAATATTTTAAATGCCCTGACTAGTGTGGCTCAGTGAATTGAGTACAAAGGGTCACTAGTTTGATTCCCAATCAGGGCACATGCCTGGGTTGGAGGACAGGTCCCCAGTAGGGGGCGCATGAAAGGCAACCACACATTGATGTTTCTCTCCCTCTCTTTTTCCCTCCCTTCCCCTCTCTAAAAATAAATAAATAAAATATTTTTAAAAATAAATTAAATTAGATAAAAAAACAAATGTTTAAAAAAATGTCAAACATAAACTCAGGACTTCAATGTTTAATTAAAAAGTCACCACTTATTTAAAAGAGGTAGCAAAACTACTAAGAAAACAGCATACCTAAAATAAATGTAACAAAAAGATATGCACATGTTTTACCATCTAAAACTTGAAACACATTTATTTAAAAAAATGGTCTTCGACAAAATTTTTCTGGACAATATGATCTGGTGCAAGGTCCTTATTTTTAATGAATTTGGTAAAATGTAATAAAATTGGTTATTTTAAATGGTTGTAAGAAAAAAGTTTACTGTATTCCAAGAGCTATACTGACCTCTTCAACCATGTTATTTATTTTAAAAACTAACTATGTAACAAGTATTTATTATTAACAACCAGAGTTCAAATTATTTAAGTTGCCTGAGTATTCAGAATGAGTATGTTCAGAGATCAGGTTTGAACTGAGTTTATCTACCCATATATTAAACATTGTATAATAATATTCCCAATGGACTGATTATTGATCACAAAATATTACCTTAAAAGATGATAATTCTATTAGTAGTAGTAACTAGTAATTATTTGATAGTTAATATAAGCAAAATGTACTAAAACCCTAGGGCTTTTGAATTACTATTATTTTATGATGAAAATCTAGCATTATATGTAGCGTATTTTGTTTGATATTTTGTTCAACAGCTCTCTCTTCTGCCCTCTCTACTTCACTGTAAATGAGATTTCTGTTTGTTTGTTTGTTGTGTTGTAGTTTTTAATTTTTGTAGCAGTAACTGGCAGAGCTGAAATTGAAGGCAAGTAACCCTATTCAGAAATGTTCTCCTAAACGTCTGGACTATAGTGCTATCAAGCCATAGGAAATGATTTTAAACTAAATGAGAATATTTCAAACACACTTTTAGTGCAAAATATAAAATCTTTCTTTGGAGATTTCAAAGCCATTTTCAAGTTGTGCTTCAAAGTCATTATTTCTGGAGAACATTGCACTGAACACAGTCATCACGGGAATGCCACAGGTGGAGACAGGCCAACAACCCACCAACACTGGCTCCATCACTTGTCATCTTTCAATTCGTTTCCTTTAAGACAAGTTTCTGTGACAAGCGTATTATTTTTATTTCTCTCATGTGACAAATATATTTTGTTGTTTATACTCTATATGTTCTTAATTTTTAGATTAATCAATTTGTATTTAAATTATGTAACAGTTCCTTGGAAAGTTCAATGTATTTACAACCTAGCAAAGTAGCTCACTTGGTTGGAGGTGTCCTCTGAACACCAAAGGGTTGAAGGTTCTGTTCCAGTCAGGGCACATACTGAGGTTGCGGGTTTGGTCCTAGTCAGGGTGTGTACAGGAGGCAACAGATAGATACTTCTCTCTCAAATCCATGTTTCCCTCTGTCTCTCTCTCTCTCAATCAATCAATAAACACATGCTCAGGTGAGGATTAAAGAAAAAGTTCAAAGTATTTGAATGATTTGGGTGTTTTGGTGGAGGTACGGAATAGTGAAGGAAAAATGTGGTATGTTGAGGGTATGTATTTCACATTTCATGAGTACACATTGTTTTACCATAGTCTCTTGTTTCCTTGTCTGTGCTTTCTGTGATTTGTCTTTCTTTTCATGCAGATATGTAACTGCAAATAGGAGAAACCATGGCAACAGTGCCTTGTCAAAGAAAAAAGTTGAATGTAGTAATCCCTTAGTCTCTAAAATCAAACAGCCCTGTGGTGGGGTGTAAGCTGGATGCTTCCCTCTATCATATCATCTCCAGAATGGTGGTGTGGACTGAATGTCTACTTCAGAACCATTCACAAAATGGAGAAAGTTTTAGAAATTGTTTACAGAGGCCCACAAAATCTCAAATTATTGAGATAAATTAGAATTTAGGTGATTTTATATAATGAAGAAGATATTCAGCCATCAGAGACAATATTTTTTTTTGTAAAATTTCACCCAGAGTAAATAAAATATCAAGTTGTAAAAGCAATTTTGCAAGAAATATGTTACCAATTTCACAAAAGGGCAAAAATGTCACCATTCTTTTCATAGCTTGTCACAATGTCCTCTTTAAAGAAAATCACTTTTTTATTAGACGACAGTTACTCTGTATTGGAATAAGAAAAATAGACAAACAGATGGTGAAAGAAATCAGAGGCAAACCATACTCCCCACGGATTCATCCTCTTCTGATTCTTAGTCATGAGCAGCGTGGCCCTGGGCACGTTTCAAAGGAGAGGAAATTTGTCTTCATCTCTTCCTTTACTTTCCCTGATACATGTTTATAAGTCACTGTAGCTATCGTCAAACAGCAGGAGTTACAGATTCGAAGTCAGGATGGTTTTTGACAACTGATTACAAAACTTATTAGCTGTCTTAGCTTGTGTGATGCCCCAGTGGAATTATACTTGGGTATACACCTGTCATGTTGAAGAAATAGGAAGAGTAACATACTCAGAACTACAGTCTCTTTTTCCCTCCTGTCTTTGCCCAAAACATTCACTTATATGATGGTGCTTACCCTGATTCTCTTCTACAAGCACTCCCAATTTTTAAACTTTGTCTTTATCCTAATAACACCCTATGAGTCTATCTTAAATTGTCTTAAACTCTGACTCAGTGAGTCATCCATTTTTTAACCCTCCTCCTACAGGTTTCATGTCACCTGTAGGTAAATTGTTATAAATGTCCCAGGTTTCTGTTCTATTTTTCTATTATGTCTACTTTCCCCAAAGTACTGGTTTTGGATGATAACTTTTATGATCATTCCTCTGTCACTTATGTTTTATTTCTCAATAACTTCCAAATCATCCTCATGTCAGTGTCATTTTTTAAAATTACTAATTTGCAGAACTTCCCCAGTTTTACTGATGAACTTCAGTATGAGGCTGCCCCACAGTCTGTATTTCTTTTTTTTTTCTTTTTTCCGAGAAAGGAGAAGAGAGGGAGAAAAGAGGTAGAGAAAAACCTCCGTGTGCGAGAGGAACATCAGCGGGCCAGCATCAGTGCACTGAGCCACACCAATGGGCTCTTCAGACAATGTTGGGAAGGATCCACATGTTAGGAAATAAACTACCTTGAAGTCTGACAGCCTGGTTTGCACTGAGCTGTGTGACTTTGGGCATGAAAATTAACCTCTCTGAGCTTCAATTACTATTGTTATTTTATATCCTAAAAAGGCAGCTATAATAGCACTTACAGTATAATATTGAGAAAATTAAGGAAAACAAAGAAGATGCTTCATGAAGTACTTTACACACCATCAACAATAAAAGAATAATCAGCACTGAGCATTTGTGTGCTTTTGTGTTGTTCAAACCCCTTTGCATGCATTGTGGTTTAATACACAGAAAATTCCTATAAAGTTAAGGAATGAAAGATCTTTGGTTTCCAGTGATGGTAGGCTTGTCTTTTCTTGCCTTCTTCCCGTGACTTGGTAGGAAGCTAGATCAGTTGGGCTGAACCACCCTAGGGAAGCAGAATGAGGTTTAAAACTGATACAATAACATTAATGTTTCAACACTCTATGTAAGGTCTGATGTGTCTCAAGAATCTTAAACCAGGAAGGCCCTTAGTTGCATAGAACAGGGGTCCCCAACCGTTTGGCACTAGGGACCAGTTTTTCCACAGGGGAAGGGAGTGGGGGAGGGGAAGAGGAGGCGGACCTCAGTGAGCTTCCCTTGTGCTCAGTTCCTAAGAGGCCGTGGACCGGTACTGGTCCGTGACCCGGGAGTTTGGACCCCGGCATAGACCCAGATGTATTGTACCCACTTTTAATCCAACAAACCTACAAATATGTAACTAAAGCAGGGTAGCATTCCTTCCACTAGAGGGGCTTTCAGAGCCCTCCCAGCTTTATGGCCCTGGAGGATTTCTGAGGAACAACACTGGGATAATTGGAGGGATTACTGTCTCACTCCTCCTAAGGCTCTCTGAAGAAATCTCATCATAGTAGTATGGGCCACTGTGCACTTGCAAAACAGACCAGGTGCTGGAATTAAAATCATTTTACAGTAGAGGAATTTAGGCACAGGAGGGTCAAATAACTGCGCATATATCAGGAAGCTGGTATATGATGCAGCAAGCAGGTGACTCTAGAATTAGCATGATTATGCTGATTTGTAAGGATATGGGAAGCTTAAGGAAAAAGTTTTGGACATATAGGGCCATAAAGCTCCCTTCACATTATGTCATACTTTTTATAAAAATATCCTTTCGCATGAATTTTTACACAAAACACTACATTTTGGGGTGCATTAATATATTATTAATTGGAAAATGTTAATATCATTGTGAACTTCTTAAACTTAGTGAGATTTAAAAGATATTTTATATAGGCTACTCAGTTCATGGTTTCTTCCTTTTCTTTATTGTGATTGACAGGATACATAGAGCAACTTAGGGGTGAGCCTGTGAATTATTCATTCATTAAATTATTCTAAAAAAGATATTCTTTTCAGAAGAACCTGACTATAAATTCACAATCTAACTCCCTGAAAGCATATCTGAACATTATGAAAAAAGTGTGAATAATATAATGATTTTTAAGTTTTCCCTGAAAGAGCATGGTAGTGTGGGGGAGAAGAAATCCAGTTTTTCCTTGACATTGCAAACATTACAAAATCCAGAACAACAACTTCTGGAGATGGAGAGATCTTCTTGAAACTCTATTATTGGAACCAAATAACTTGTATCATAGCTTTAAAAATAAATGTAATACCAAACCATCTCAAAAAAGTTCTTGGATTTATTCTGTCCTTTTTGACCACATACACATATGCATTTAGATTAGGGGGAAGCAAAAGCACAACTAAAAAATGAAATTAATGCTTCAAATCTTTTCTCTATCTTAAGCAAAGTGACACTGAGATGGTTACTCCTTTGCTAAGAATGAATTGTAAGCATTTTTATTCTGATTAAATCATTTGTGTTTGCATATGAATTTTAAACTATTTGATTTGATATGACATACTTATTACTTCTAAAAATGAATGTTTTAAATTTACTTTCACAGTTACCTTTAATTTAAGGTAAGAGATGTTTCTTTTCCATCTACCAAAGTGACATCATTGTTTGTAAGTAAAATAAAGCTATTAAGGACATAATAATGCCAGTAATAATAGGAGTAGTTAAACTCGTTAATGTAGTATGAATATGTACAGAAAAGTTAAGACCTGACAATCTCAAAAGTCCCTTGTACTTTAATAGCCCAAGGATTTTAGAATAGGGTCATAAAATAGCATATGTGGAATGATGGTACATATTCATCACACCTGGATCCCAAGCATGAAACATAAGACCTTTTCTTAGCTATATTCTGTTGTAATGAGAGTAGCAATGAATTGTGTCAGGAGTTATTAATGTGAAGCTTGAGAGTCAATGGTATTAGCCTTACCTGGAAACTTGTTAGGAATCCAAATTTTCAGGCCTTATCTGGACCCTCCAGGTGAGGGTCATGCCTGCTAAAATTTGAGAACCATTAAATTAGGGAAACACACATGTAACATAAATCACCATGAATTATATTGGAAAATTAGTTTTATACTATTAAGTGTAGTGAAATTAATCTTGACAATGTTGTTAGCCTAATGAAGGGCAGTAAATGCTTAGGAAAAGAGAATGAGAAAATTGTGCTATTGCAGGAACAGAAATCTCATCAGCAAAGAATTAATTTTTCCTATCACATGAAAATACTTTGTTACTTTTTTAGTGACTACATGTAAAACCAACATAAGAAACATGCAAATTACTTCTTTCAGTACAACAAAACTTGGAGTCTATCTCTAAATGCTCCAGAGCATGCAGTAGTACCTGCAGTAGTACCTGGGCATCTGGTCCTCTTCTCTAAGGGTATCCTTACACACCTAGCAGGGGAGGCAGCTGGCTGACCTATAACCATTGCTAACCAGACCAGGAGTGAACACCGAAGCCAAGATCACTCAATTAGCTTCTTCCTGCAGAGACTTTGGCATTGGCACTAAGACAGTTTGTTTCCAGAAGAGTTAAGAACCCATGAAAGTTTAAGGTGGCCATCTATATTCAAAAGTAGAAAATAAAGGACATTAGAGAAAAGAAGAATAAATAAATTAAATACACAGATGCCAGAGTATCTGTGGAGGGACATGAGATATGGAGGAAGTACAGAAAGAGAAAATGAATGACAGATTCCAGTTGCATTTTCTCTCCTTAGGTTTTCCGTGACCACTCAATATTTGTCCAATAGATTGTCAGTTTTTTTCTTTGGATATGTGAGTTTAAAAACATTTTTATGTTATTTGAAACATGATTCTTAAGATTCCTATTTATCAAAGGATATTGACATTATTTTCAAATATGAATATGACTTCCTAAGTAGTTATGGACTGAAATCTATGGCTAGGATTGGTATTTGAACACCAAATCTCCTTCCACAAAAGTACACCCCAAATATTAAGTACCAGGATGGCCACTGGTTGAAACAAATGTTTTCTAGAAGAAGAAAACCTTAACAGCATGAAAAATAGAAAAAAAAAGTCTGCTATGTGGCAGTTAAATTGATTTCCCTTTATTAATGAAAAGAAATGAACACAAGAATTTAAATTTTTAGACCAATCAACAGAAACCAAGGTGTAAATTAATCAAAGTAAAAAAAGCCCCAAAACAATCATTCAAAGCAGTCATGCAACATGGCAAGAATCGGAAAATCTAATGGGCATACCCAGGAACGAGTGGCCGTGAATGAAGCGGGACTGGAGTCCTGCTGAGGTTTTCTGTGCACAAACACTCAAGGGAAGGTTAAGGACCCATGCAGCTGAAGTAAAAAGCAGACACAGGGCCAAACATTGTTACAACACCAAACATGCTCTAGGAGAGAAAGAGCCTGACTGCAATCAAAGGCCGGGAGAATGTGACATTAGGCTCCAGCTGAGGTCCTTTTTACCTTAAGTAAGTAATTACACATCTGGCACCGAGGTTCCAATGATTATTGTGGGCATGAATAATTGAGAAATGCATTTGGGAATAAGAAGGAAAAACTGGGGAAGGATAGATTGGGTGGGAGGTAGGGAGGGGGGGTGGGAGGTAGGGAGGGGGGGTGGGAGGACTTGAATGGGAGTAGGGGGGTGAAAACTGTACTTGAACATTCATTTAAATAAAAAAAAAGAAGGAAAAACTGAATTTTTTTATTTTTTATCTCCCATTAGGTGATTATACATGTTTGTTTTTTATGTTTTCTAGGAGAACCTGGAGAAATAATAGTTTGAAAACTGAGGACCCATTTAAGAATTGTGAAACAAGGATCCATCCATTCCATAGGTGAGTTCTTCCCAATAAAGTATAATAATTCCAACATTCATTTAAATTGAAGAATTTGTTTAAACCAGTTAAAATTGTAATTATCTTTATAGACTTCATTTACCTCTTCTCCAGTCCTCCTAATTTGATACAGAGAATGAATTTAAAATAACACTCTTATATTTAGATAGAAATGCTGATTAACTAACAATGTATTAAGTGCATCATCATTGTATCTCAACCACAGAGCCCTTAAGATTACCATTATAAATTAACAAAATTATAAAAAATAATAACTCTCTTTCAAGGTAACTCTAGAAGAGAGGAAAATGTGTTCAAGCCTGAAACATCCACTACTGCATCATTTTTGCTACAAAACTAAGAGATTACTAGTACCTAGAAAGAGAGAAGGGAAACAAATTATTCAATCACTTTAAAGGCAAATGATATATGCTCTAGGATAGAGTTCCTGGAAGGGAGAAAGCAAACCAAGTCAGTGCTGGGGCTTCAGAAAAAACCCAGATCCATCTACAAAGCTCTATTTTCTTCAAGTGTTTGGTCCCTTAGTTCATATTTAGACATTCCTCCCAAGGTTATCCTAGGTTACCATGACTCAAGGATCATACCCTGAGTTTAGAGATGTTGCTGAATCTCCATTTCTAGATTCAAGCCAGTGACTTGCAGGAACAGTTAACAAGATGCAAATGTGTGTGTGTGTGTGTGTGTGTGTGAGAGAGAGAGAGAGAGATGTCTCTAAGCTCCTTTGAGGATTCCCTATGGGGATTCTAAGAGCACCATAGGTTAGGTTCATTTCTGGGGCAGAGACAATTCTCTATTAATAATTAGGCAGAACTGTCAGCTCCTCTCCACTTCTCTTCTCCCTCACTGTCTTGACGATCATTTTAAACTCAGGTCCCCTCATGGAATGTGGGGATGAGCGTTAGACTAGCTGTCCACCCATTGACTCCTTCTTGAGAAATTCAGCTTCATCAGTGGTGGAAGAGATGCAATCCTCAAAAGGCAGCATGAAGTACAGTGTAGGCTCAAAGAAAACTGCAATCTTATTGATAAACCAACAAAAAATTTTGGCAATTTCTATTCAGAGATTTTAACATCATAACAATTATCACTTTCCTATTTCTCTTTCTAAATAGGCAATTTCATGCATACTATGACAATGTATACTGTGATCTCTTTTATTTTTATAGTTTTTCCTTGCACTAGAGCTATAACATTTTATGACCTTGATATAGTAACTCTTAACTTGGCAAATTACAACCAAGCAGAGTCACCTATAAGATCCTCTGGACTTTTTATTCTCATGGTGTTAGAATCAGTAGATGAGGAATCTAGGGAGATTTGTTTGAACACTTGCTCTGAGATGAATGATATTCTTTTGAAATGCAAATAAATGGAAATCAGAATAGTAAAAAGAGGAAACAAATATTTTCTCACCTAGCTTCTCTCTTTTAACATCTTAAAAAAACAAAGTGCATGTGTTAAAATTAACTAAGAAATTCATATTGGCTTACTATTATAACTAAAGTCCAGAATATATTCAGGTTTAACCAGTGTTTATTTTTCCAATGTCTATTTTTTGCTGGTCTAGGATTCAATTCAGAATCCAACATTCCATTTAGTTCTTATGTCTCTTTAGTTTCCTTCAATATGTGATAATTACTAATTTCTCCTTTTCTGATCTCAATGCTTTTGGAAAGAATTGGTTAATTATTTTATGTAATGTTCATCAATTTGAGCTCATCTGTAAATTTAGGTTGTGCATTACATTTAGATTATGTGGAAGAATTCCACAGAGGTGAAGTGCCCTACTCAGGACATCATATTAAGTAGCAGACAATGTTTATATATTACACTGATGATGTTAACCTTCACAGTTTCCCTAAGGGAGCATCTCTGAAAACCAATCTGTGAAGTTACTATTTTTCTGTTGTAATTACTAAATTCTTTGGGAAAGATAATTTGAGACCATGCAAATTTCCTGTTCTTACTTAAGTTTTCACCCATTAATTTTAGTATCCATTGTTGGAACTTACCAGCTGCAATATCATTATGGAGTTTTAATGGCAATTTAGTTCTAACGGCAATTCTATTTTTTTTTCTAATTTGTTCTACATGTATTAATTGGGACTCTTCAGTAAAAAATAGCTGTTTTCTTTAGCTTTCCTCCTTCCCCTTCTTTCTCCCTCCCATCCTTTCTTCCTTTCTCTCCCCCGCCTCCCTCTCTTCCTCTAATTATTTCCTCCTTTCCTTTTCCTGGCTTACATGAAATATACCAGCATCTTTTCTAATTTTCATAATATAACTGTGGATTTAAAACTGAAATTTTATAATGTCAGCAAAAATCTATATCTGAAGCTAACCTATTTAAAAAGTAAGAACGACCACTTTTATATTCTAATGTGCTCCCCTTGCTGGCAGACACATTCATGCAGCACTGGTCCCTGATTCTTCTCCTGTCATTCTGGCACCTAGAGTAAGTAGTTTTGCAGGATCCTGGTACTTCGTGGTTTATTCATGTGCGTCTGAGTACTGGCCCTTCATGCTTCTCCTCTTCTGTCAAATTAGATTCTTAACTTTGTACCCAAGATAGTGTAGTTACTTTTTCAGAAATCTGTGCTTTTATATTATCTAGAATATTTATTGGACAAGAGTTTGGTGAAGAATAATGCTCTGAGATATATTTTTTTATAGCAACAGACCTGACTCACCATGATGTGTGGCTCCTGTTAAACCACTGTCAGCAAAATTATGTAATCAAACCAGCAAAACCAAAAGCATAAAAACACATAAGCAAACAAAATGTCATCTTTTAAAAGTGGACTCAAGTTATCATTGCTGGAGTAGGCAGTTGGATCTAAACAAAAGATGAGGGAGTGAATGGAACCAGACATGGAATTAACTCTGATAAGTACGAAAAAAAAAAACAAAAACACATCTATATATCCACCCTGGGAAGTAACTGACATCACTCTGCCACCCAGAGCAAAACACCCACCAGACAGGAAGGAAGAACAGATGCCTCTTCCATCAGCCCGCAGAATCAGGAGGAGGAGTTGGCCTTACTAACAGGGGGAGGGGATGTGGGAAGAGAAAACAAAGGAATTCCTTTTACTAAGTATACTCACAGTAAAAGCCAAATGACTAAGCACGACTATGAGGCATGCGCAATAGGAGCCAAACTGAGGACCACAAGTGGGAGGACACAAACCTGGGAAAGAAACTGGGTAGTTTGCATGCAAGCTTGGCCTTTCCCAAACCCAAGGAAATATGAGGAAGTTTAACAAAGACTTCAGGGCAGTAGTAATGTCTCTAGCTTGCCCAGTCTCTGTCTCTCTGAGAGTGTACTGTCACTTTTCACTCTAATGAGTCTTGTCACTATCGCTTATAACTCCTCCTCCATGAGTGTCCCTGAAATTCTTTTCCCAGCAACACCAGTGAAGAACCTATTTCCCCCAGTAACATCATGATGCAAACAAAGCAAAATAAAACAAAAGCCAAAGCAAACTCTCCTTTGGTAATAGACCTAGAGCTCATATACCACACTGTTTTTGTAAGCAGCATTTACTGAGCATCTTCTACTCCAAACAATGCACTTTATGATGAGAATACAACCTTGAAGAGGATATAGCTCCAACCTCAATGATTATATTCCAGTGATGAAAAATACAATGCAAGCCCAATGTGATACAGGATAAATATAATAGTATTTGAAAAGCACACAGAAGGATGGTAATGACTTAGTGCATTGACCAAATTGATTTGCCTTAGTCTCATCAGATTATACAAAACAAAATCCTATAGGTTGGATGGTTTAAACAACAAAAATTTGTCTTAAAAAAAGATTGTATTCACTTATTTCTAGTGAGAGGGGAAGGAAGGGAGAAAGAGAGGGGAGTAGACATCAGTGTGAGAGAGAAATATCCATCAGTTGCCTCTCCCACACACCCTGACCAGGACGAACCACAGCCCAGGCATGTGCAGTGACTGGGATTCCAACCAGCAACCTTTCACTTTGTAGGGTGACACCCAACCAACAGAGACACACTGGTCAGGGCAGAAATTTATGTCGTTTAAATTGGGATGCTGGAAGTCCCAGATCAAGGTACATCAGGGTTTTGTTTTCTGGTGAGATTTCTCTTCCTTACTTGCAGATAGCTGTCTTTTCTCTGTGTGATCATGTGACCTCTTTTTTGTATGTATGTAGTGAAAGAGAGCACTCTCATATCTCTTCTTATAAGGACACAAATCCTATTGGATCAGACACTCACTCTTATGAAATCATTTAACTTTAATTACTGCCTCATAGGTCCTGTCTCCAAATAAAATCTCACTGGGGGTTAAGGCTTTAATATATGAGTTTGAGGAGAACACATATAATTAATAACACTCAGAGTTCTTAAAAAATTTATTTAATTTCCAAAAATAAAGATAATTAAGTATGTTATTAAATGTAAAAACTAGAGAAAATTATTTTGGTTCTGAAAATATATTCATAGATTTCTCTTACTAATGAAGTATTTAATTCACTTAACAATTTTAATTGGTAAAGCATATTCACTTTTTTATTTTGTTTCATTTTGTTTTATCAGTATGTTGGAGACCACCAAGATAATATTATTATATTTAATTTTCAAATTAAAACCATAGAAATATTGTAACTTGTCCAAAATTATACTATAAATTGGTGATAAAACATATTAGTTTAGTTACTACACAACTCTCCTGGCTCCATCCTATAAAATTTCTGCATGACCAATATAGATAAGTTATAAGAAATATTTAAAACAGAAAATAACACAAAATACATTTATATTTTCCTTGATGCTTCAATGTCTTCTTTCAAAAATAATTGCTGTGTAAAAAGAATGTTATCACATTGGTGATATAATAAGGTAGATGATCATAAAGCATTCTGGGAAATACACAAAGGGAAAGTAGGAAAAGTCAGGATCAAGTAGGGTTTCAAAAGCATGTGGCCATCAGGCCTGGAATCAGTTTATTACTGATGTTTAAGACTGCCTAGTGCAAGAATGAGGTACCATATGTGAAAAGAGGACGATACTTAAAGTCAACCTCAAATTGCTGGATCCAATCAGATTGTAATAGAACCTGGCTGAAAATTGAGGAGAGATGTTTTAGGCTTAAGGATAGAGAAGAGGAAGAGTTAGGCAGGTTATCAGGACCTAAGCCAAGTAAAATTTTAAGCCCAAGTAACTTGGCATTAAGAAAACTAAGAGGCAGCTCATTTGTTCCAGGAAGCTAAAACAACATAGATATGAAAATGTACTTGCAGAGCTATACATGTGTCAGATGACCCAGACAGTACCTGAACTTGTCTCTCTTTGCTCTTCACATTGTACTATCTGTACATGTGACTTCATTTGAATCCATGACTTTACATACCATCTACAGGTCTCATCCTTTTCTGTCCCAGTCATTGTAAACAAGAGACTGAGGTGGCTCTGGCTGCAGTGTGAGACCGAGGAGGTGGAAGTCTTGAGGTGGTTGCACAGGGATTGGCACAGAGGTGTATAGGTAGGTAACAGGAAAGCCCTGTGCACTGTCTGTTAATAGAGTCAGAATGACCGAGTGCTTCTGGCTTCACTTAGAAGCCCCAGCGAACACCACAGTGAGGAACATGACAGTGTTCTTCCCAGGCTGCCATCTCTGAGGAGATCAGCTCTACTAGATTTCCTGGAATACACAGCACCAGGGACCTCTCACCTCCTCAGGACAGTGTACATGGGCCTCCTGATAATAGAGTCTGATAATTAAAAAGACTATAGTAAGAAAAAGGAAAATTTAAGAAAAGGGGAAGAAGGAATGAAGACTATGCTGTCTTTCAGGAAGATAGCTCCAGAGATGAAGCTGAAAGTCATTCCAAAATGAAGAGATCCAAGAGAATTCATGTTTCAAGAAACTTAGTTTTTCTTTAAAAAAATGAAGAAAAGAAAGAAGAAAAAGAAGAAAGAAAGAAAGAAAGAAAGAAAGAAAGAAAGAAAGGAAGGAAGGAAGGAAGGAAGGAAGGAAGGAAGGAAGGAAAGAAAGAAAGAAAGAAAGAAAGAAAGAAAGAAAGAAAGAAAGAAAGAAAGAAAGAAAGAAAGAAAGAAAGAAAGAGGGAGAAAGATTTTTAAAATATAAGAGAAACCCAAAAAGCAAAAATATAAATAAGAAAAGCATAAAGAAAAGACGTTAAATGACAGCAGCTGATGTTAAACGGTGGAAGGAAAAGATGCCAACTCAGGAGCCACAAGTGCTTCAGATTGATGTTCTGAATCTCAAATGTATTTTTGGAATTGCTTTGGCTGATGCAGCAGAGAGGACCATGACATATGATGACATTTGACTGCCTGCAGCTTTCCATGAACACGTGGATTATGTAGAGAAATGTGGCATTAAGTATGAAGTCATCTCCAGAGCTTCAGGAATAAAAGCAAAGGTAGATGAGCTGAAAGCAGCCTATGACAAGAGAGCAGTCTACAAATTTGGAAGAACATGAACCTAACACTGTAGCAGGTTTACTGAGGCAGTATTTGCAGACCTTCTGGAAAATCCACTTACCAAAAAGCTTTGGCCTCACTTTGAAGAGGCTAGTGGGAGGAGCACAGACAGCAGGAAAGTGAAGGAATTCCAGTCCTTACTTAAACAACTGCCAAAATGTAACTCTTCTGGTTTCCTGACTAGTTGTGCATATGGACCATGTTATTGTGAAGGTGCTGGACACAAAAATGAATATACAGAACATTTCCATAATGCTCAGCCCAGTTCAGATTATCAGTGGTGCTCTATGTGTGTTTTTCACACATGTGCAAGGGCTCCTTAGAAACATGATACTAAAGCAAGCGATGAAACCTCATCACTGATCTAACCTGGCACTATGCCTACACTAACATAGACCCAGAAGAGAATCAAGGAGGAGATCAGAAAACAGGAGTTACTTTTAAATTGTTTATATCAAGATCTGCAGGGCGGAATAACAGGTTTATCTAAAGAAGAAGACAGGTTATACGAAGTACAAAGACTTGACAGTGCTTTAAAGAAAACTGAGAGAAATGAAAAGAGTATGATTGCACAAGAGAGAGCCCATCTTTCAAAGGAGTATGTTTCCCAAGTATTGTAGAAATGAATGAAAATGATGAGGTTAAAAATATTCTCCTTGTCCAGGAGAATGAGATCTTGAAAGAACAGGAGGAGCTTCTAGCCATAAAGCAGTTTCTCTATCCAGAGATTGCTTCAGAAAAAGAAGAAAATGAATGCCTCAGAGCTGAGATTGCCAAATTTCAGCAACATGGTCAGAGAGTGAGAATGCTCTTCTCTGAAAGTGCAAGTGAGAGTAAAGATGTAGAGGAGCTTCACGTTTCTCTTGGAAGATTTATAGAGACAGAATGAAGTGCTGTAACTAAAGAACAATAATTTGATCAAGTAATCTGAGGAGAGCTAGACACCGTAACCAAACTTTGCATGCATCTCCATCTGCTCATGTACAGAGAGCCACACCTGAGCCTCAAGCATGGGAACAGGAGGACCCTGAGAGTGCTGGCTGACATACAGCTGCTTAAGGATGGTGCCTCAGAGACTAAATCAGCTAAGGAGCAGCCAAAGGCTGGCAGCAAACAGGTCACGCTCTCCCCAAGTAGACACAGGAAGGAGATTCCTATCTGAACATCCCATGAGTCATGGAATCTCCCAGAACTAAACAGAAATGTGCATCTCACTGAAATCCTGAGAGTCAGGGTGCACAACTCTGCTGTACATTCTGTAATATTCCTTTTCAGAGATGCATCCTTCTTTTACACATATGGCTTTGTATCAGGCTCAAGTTACAAAGAAGGACAAAGCAGTGGACACATTGTGGGCTTGTAGGGGACAAATGAGTTTTCCAGGTAGTCAGATTATTTGAAGATTAATTTTCTTTGTTAATTTGAAATGTTTTTTAACCCTTAAGTGGCTTTTTTTAAAACCAAAAGTCATCTTTGTTTTGTTATTGTGGCAGTATCAGAATCTTTTCTCTTGTTCAAGGGGAGAAACCAAACAAGATAAACACACTCCCTGCCTTGCGAGTCTCCACAGTTTCACCTTCCAGAGTCACTGCTTAGCTGGTCACACTTTCTTGTACCTTTTTTTATATATTTGGTGCAGATTTTATCATGGGGAGCTGCCTCATATTTCCAGATTAGCTGGAATGGCTTTTACTTGGAGTTACCTTAATCTACCCTTGTCACCCTTTCCTTTGATAGTCCTAAACCACAATCCTTGAGCCTTCGTCACAAGACTTGCCCTCTTGGTCACAGTCAGAGCAGCTTGTGAAGCCCATGTGCCACCCCGATCCCACGTGGAAGAGATGCCCCTTCACTCTTCTGGCTTCACCTGGTCCACACTGCCAGTGATCAGCAAATGTTTTTCACTGGGTTGGTCCAAGGAAGCCACCTTGAAATAGGGAATTCATACAAAGGATGTGCTTTTTTCTCTTTTTAAATTATATGTTATTGATTGCTATTACAGCTGCCCCAATTTTTTCCTTTGCCCCCTTCTACCTGGCACCTCCCACTTCATCAGGCAATCCCCATACCATTGTCCATCCATGTCCATGGGTCATGTGTATAAGTTCTTTGGCTGTGATGGGACATAGCTAAACAGTAGCCATTCTTAGGTAGGAGCTGACCAGCAGCTGTTCCCAGACAGCAGTCTTTCCTGATAAGCAGTTATCTCAAGGCCAAAACACTAACCTTCACTTCTGCTTCTGTGTGCTTGCTTTTAGCAGCTGCTCCCCCCTCCTCTTTCGCTTTTGTAACAGAGTATATAAGCAAGCCCCTGGTTAAACTCAGGGCCCAGAATTTGGATCTTATCTCCTCTGGGTCCACATGCATGAATAAATCCCGCTTCGCAAACTCCCAGGCCATCTGAGTCATCTTTTCCGTAACATGGCTACTCCATTTCCTATATTATACTTCATATCCTTATGGTTATTCTATAATTAACTATTTGTACTTCTTAATCCCCTCACCTCTTCACCCATTCTCCTACCACTCCCTCCCATCTGGCAGTCTTCTATTGGTCTCCGTACACATGATTCTGTCTCTGTTCTTCTTGTTTGCTAAGTTTGTATTTTTAGATTCAAGCGTTGATAAATGTGTATTTATTGCCATTTTATTGTGCATATTTTTGGTCTTCTTTTTTTCTTAAATAAGTCCCTTTAACATTTTATATAATAATGGTGATGATGGACTCAGTTGTCTGGGAAGCTCTTTATCTTCCATTCAATCCTAAATGATAGCTTTGCTGAGTAGAGCTATCTTGGCTGTAAGTCCCTGCTTTTCATGACTTTGAATATTTGTTGTCAATCCCTTCTAGCCTGCAAAGTTTTGAGAAATCATCTGACAGTTTTATGGGAATTTTCCTGTAGGTAAAAAACTGCTTTCTTCTTGCTGTTTTTAAGATTCACTCTTTGTCTTTGACTTTTGTATCCATTTTGTTTGGGATTTTCTGTGCTTCCTGGGCTAGG
>PVIA01016500.1:0-18677 GCA_004024845.1 Tonatia bakeri | reverse complement strand
CCAGACTTTTTCCCTTTGTCCTGCACGTCCCATGACATTTTCCAACCTAATTCAGGGCTTTACGTTGCCCTGTTGGATTTCATTGGGCTCATCTCTCTGGCCCACCCAGATCTTTCTGTGGCCCATATTCAGTCCATTAGCAATTTCTTCCAATTTTATGTAGCCTGTCAGTTGAAATAGCCTGCATCCTATAAAGTCATTGGAGCCAATAAGAATGCTGATGATGGAACGTCAACAAGTTTTGCCTTGGAGCACCCATGCATTTGCCAACATGGTATGAGTTCGAGTTTTGAGGTTAAATGCTCTCAACTGCAACTAGTTCACAAGTTTTCATCAGAAGCCTAGAGTCCAGACTAGAACCCACAATGATGGAGAAGTTGCTGGCTGCTGCCACCTGCTGTCATGAAGGGTCACTGCAGGGAGTTGCCTCCTTCCAGGCCCCTGCTGCTCCCTCAGGAGGGCAGGGCCCAGCCAGCACCAACCTCCTTAGGACCTCCTGCACCCATACAGACACACACACCACCTCTGTACATCCTCACTCTTTCCATTGCTCTGGAGTTTGTATTTCCTATTTGTAGCCATCTAGCCATTATTGACTTATTGAGTAACCATGAGAATGAAAAACAAACACACATAAACCTACACTACTTCCTCTTTAACTGGATAATGAAGAAATGGTCCATATACACAATGTAATATTACTTGGCCAGAAAAGGAAAGAAATACTACCATTTGTCACAACATGGATTGACTTAGAGAGTATTATGCTAAGTGAAATAAGTCAGACAAAGACAAATACCATATTATTTCAATTATATATGGAACCTAACAAATAAAATAAATAGAACAGAAAAAAATTCATAGATGCAAATAATATTTTGATGGTTGTCAGATGGGAGAGGCCTGCGGGACTGGGTGAAACAGGAAAGGGGATTGAGAAGTACCAATTGACAGTTACAAAACAGTCACAGGAATGTAAAGTGCAGTATGGGAAATTTTGTCAATCATTGTAAGAACTATGTATTGCCAGGTGGGTACTGAACTTATCGGTGGGATCACTTTGTAAGTTTTCTAAATGTCTAATCAGTATGTTGTACATGTAAAACTAATAGAATGTTGCATGTCAACTGTAACTGAAAATGTTTTTTTTTAAGTTAAAAGGAGTAACCCAATTAATACATATAGTGAGACAGAGGGTAACAAAATCAGCAGCTGGCAAATTCCATGGGAGTAATCATTGCAGACAAGATGTACTCACGGATGCTAAAACCTGGGTGAAAATGGTAGGACAATAGGACTTGCAAAATCTCAAAGATTTCCCCCAAATTCTTTAACTTCAAAATGGGAATTTGGCAGATGCTCTCTTCACCAAGTGACCCAAGTCCATGTCCTAGACGTTTCAGGTGGAAGTCATGCACCTGTTCTGCCATGTACTCAGAGGGACCCAGCATTATCTCTGCAGTCAGCAAGTGTGAAATATCAGATAGCCTATTAACTAAAAAACAGGCAGTCAGGTAATCATTGGGGTTATCCAGGTTCATGTCCATTCTTGCATGTTTTACCTTGTGGATAATGGACATTACTAGATGTCTTTATATGGTACAGGTTACTGTCCCACATGAAGTCCCAGAGCTGTTGTTAAAGGGTGATTTGGGATAAGTTGGGTTACTGTGTAGTGCTGTTCCTGTTATTCACTGTGCATCTCTGGAGTGGCCATACTCATTGTGTTACTGGATGGGTCTGGCCCAAAGCAGGCATGCCTTGGGTGAGCCTGCAGTGTGTGGGTTCTTAACTTCATGCAGGAAAGATTTCACAACACAAGGCCAGGTGATTTTGAGAGTATGTTTATTAAAGCTGGTGGGAGTGAAACAAAGGAAGAGCTTCAGGAAGAAGAATCAACAGGAGAGGCTAGGCGATGCTGCTTTGGCTCACTGAGGATCAGAAGTCACAGTGACAGACGTGAGCCAATGCAGGGCTGCTGTTAGCTCACTGGGAACTCAAAGAAAAATAAGGGGCCTTGGAGATGGGTTCGGGGGTCAGTCCAGAACAAGCGGCTGCTGCCCACTGCTCCCCTGGTTGCAAGTCTCATGTGGTCCCTTAGAATTTAGGAGAGAGCAGAGATACAAGGCATGGGAGTGCTCTAGTGAGAGTGCACTCTGGGTCCTTTGATGCTCTTTCTCTTTCTTTGGCTCACAGGAATCCTAGGGGAGGTCTCAGGAAAGGGTTTTAACAGAATATTCATTAGCTATTCAGGTGTGTCTTTAGTATGTTGATTCATCAAATTGTGCATAAAGAGGGGTCAGGATTGTTTCCTGTTTAGTTCCTTTTTTAAAGAACATCATCAGGAACATCATTGAAGAGGGACTGAGAATTAGGCCATTCAGCCCAACAGTCCAGGATGGAAAAATACTTTGAGGTTCTTAGCCTCCCATTCACCAAGTCCCTTTCACTCTGTCACCTATCTAACAGACACATTTTCTGTATCTGCATCACATCAGCAGTCTCCTGCTTGCGGTCTTATGGTCGACTGGCCTCCCAGTGCCCACGGGCTGCCACCTGCCCAGAGTGTACTTGCTCAGGGTCATAGCTGATGGAGGGACAGAGCCCATTCACGCAGACCCCATTGGCTTTTGCCTTCTTCTCTGTTCCTCTATTCCCTCTCGTTCCCTAGAGAAGCAGGGAATAACTAATAGTCCTTGAAGCCAAACTGCATTTCTGAATCTACTGCATTCCTCAAAGAGTGAAGAAGAAATCAAGAACCGGGCTTCAAGAAATCAAGAAATCAAAAATATCATGTAGAAGCAAATTATGCTTCTGTTTGATTGTGAAGCAGCCCAACCAATCCATACCTTCAGCTTATGACATTTGCTGAGAAAGGATATTTTCCAATGTTAAAAAAAATACAAATATCTTTCTCCTTAAGACTACTTAGCTCATGAGACCTGGTCAGGGAAGGAATATCTAGTATGTTTCTGGTTCCCTGAATAGAATTATAATCCAGTGGCCAGAAATAACTCTGGGTGCACATAATTTTATGAGAATACAACAAACATAATCCCAGATTCACAAAACATTAAAAATTAAATAGTAACTATTAGCTTCACAAAACATTTTGGCATTTCATGCTGCTGAGGTTTGTTGTGCTGGATGTGGGTGACAATAGATGGCTCACGGACTACAGAGATTTCCATGGTAAAAGTCCTGAGACTCATATGCAGCTATGTCAGACTGTAGAGCAAGACGGACCCTTGGAAACTAAGGGCTATCAGGGTTCTGTGATCACCAAAAATCATGTGCCAAATCGGAGTTGATGTTTCAAGTTGATGTTGTTGGAAACTTCTCCCACATCAGGCTAGTGAAAATTACAGCTCCTGGAGTTCCAGTGAAGTTGAAGGTCAGGAAAGACGCCACAACAGCTGTACTAGTTTTATCCACTTGTCCCCCATGCAACGCTGGAAAACCACCAGACAGGAAAACTTTCCTCAAGCCTCAGGGGCTAGGGCAATGGGGTGAGGCAGCACCCCCTGGGGGCTTATGAGAAACGCTGAGCCCAGGGTGCCATCCTCGAGCTCATTCAGTAGGTCTGGGGTGGATAGAGGTTTCAAAACTTTTAACAAACTTGGCAGATAATTGTGAAGCACATCAATGCTTGAGAACCTCTAATAAAGTGAAACAATTCAAGTTTTGAAACTAAATAGACATGAGTTCACATCTGGAGTCCACCATTCGGTGACCTTGAGCAGGCTGCTACTCTCTGAACCTTGGTTTTTTCTACATTCTGGAACTGTTATGTGTTTATCTCAGGGCTTGCCACCTAGTGGATGATTCATAAATGTTACTTCTTGTGTTAGTCCACTGGGGCTGCCATAGCAAAATACCACAGACTGGGGGCACTTAAACAGTAGATATGAACTCTGTCACAGTTCTAATGGCTGGAAGTCCAAGATCAGGGTGTCAGCATGTTGGGTCCTCCTGAAAGCTCTCTCCTCTGCTTGCATGTGTCCATCCTCTTGCTGTGACCTCATATGGCTTCTCTGTGGGAATGTCCTGGTGTCTTTTCATAAGGACATAAGCCTTAACAAACTAGGACCCTTATGGGGTCCTAATCCCCTTATGACCTCACTTAAACTTAATTAGCTCTTTAAAGGCCCTATCTCCAAATTCAGTCACATTGGGAGGTTAGAGGTTCAACACAGGAATTTGGGGGACACAGTTCAGTCCCCTCACCCTACCCTTTCAAGTGTGTCCCTTCCCTTCCCATCACAATCAGCAGTTTATGTGCGAACCATCTTTAACTCCACAGAAAAACTTTACAGCACTTCTTTGCTGAAAGCACTGGTTTGAGGTGGAGGTGATGATGGGGAGTGGGTACTGTGTGAAAGGCCCTGGCTCCCTGGGAACCCAGTGCCCAGAGCCCTGGTCCAAGGATATGACAGAGACGCTCTGCTGAGCTGAAGGGTCTCATTACTCTCACTAGTTCATTTAAACGAAAAAAAGACCTAGATGAAAAGGCACAGAATCCCCCTGTGTCTAAATTCTGAGTCCCTGCATTTCCACATTCCAAAGAGTTCTTTCCCCACTTAGGATAGATCACAGCAGAGAAAAAGAAAAGCCTTTTCAAATTTCCTAAGTGGAAAGTTGAGCTTTGTAATATGTTATTTCCTGACAGAGTGGTTCTTAGCACTTGTTTTCAGAGTCCACATTATCCAGTTTCTGACACGGGAGGCCCTTCGCCTTCCCACTTGCCCCAGAGGCTCCTTCATGGTTGCCCACAAAGCTCCAGCAGCCGGAAGCCTTCCAAGAGTCTGTGATGTGAGTTTTGTCCGTTCTGACTGTACACGGCAGCACCTGCCCCTCAGGATCCATCCCTGGTGGAACCAGCGGTGCCCCGAAATGAGTCAGTGCACGAGTCACTCAAGGCGAAGCTGCAGATCTTCAGCCGTGGCATTGTGTCAGAAAAAATTAAAGTTTCTGGCCTAGACCATGAATTTTACCTCTTTTCCAATTGCATTCCTTGGCTACCTGTGTTTTTCCCTTTAAACTAAAGGAGATTTCTTACTCTTGTTCGTTCCACAGTTGGAGAATAAGGTTCTTAATAAGTATTTAATTAGTGAATGATGATAGTATAGCATTAGTTAGGATCAGGTTCATTGGTAAAAAATAGAAAACCCAAATATCATTGGCTTAAAAAGAGTTTATTCCTTTCTTATGTAAAAGTCCTTAGGCCTTTAGGCATTTTATTCGGAATTGGTGAAAAGTCTATGTTCTATAAAATCTTCAGGGACAAAGATTCCTTCCACATATTATGCTACCATCCCTGAGGAAGGTTCCTCATCCTCATAATCTCATTGTCTGATATTTAGGGTCATGGGATGGAAGAAGGGACAGAGAAGAAACAATAGGGGTAATGGTTCAGGAGTTGTTAGGGAAGTTTTCTGGAATCTGACCCCCACACAAACACTTCTATTTCTATCATTAGGTAGAATTTAGCCACATAACCAGACTTCTTACAAGGTCAGTTGAGACCTGTTGTCTTAATGTGGGTAACAATGTGCACAGGTAAAATTTTATTACTATGGAGGATGGAGAAAACAATACTTGGAAATCAGCAATTGCAGAGCAGACCTGAAAAGGCATAGTGTGTTTGTGCAAACAATAAGAAGATTGATGGAGCTGGATCATAGCATGAAGGAGGTAGCATGGCAGATCAGCTACAGACAAGCAGGGAGAGGATAAACTGTAAGGAGTCTTAATAATGCCAAGACTTTGGCCATTGTCCACTATATTATTTTATTGATCAGGGTCCTGAGAGGGAGCAGAAGAAACTCTTGGAGGGGATGAATTAAGATTAATGAAGACTATTTAAAAGGTGAGTAAGGAGGTGGAAGATGGTGACCAAGTAGGTGGAAGCTGAGTTCACTTGCTCTTGCTCCCAACTCAGATTTTCAGCTGATTTTCCAACAAGTAACCTGGACAACCAATAGAATCTTAGCTGATAATGAGGTTCTGAAGCCAAGGAGTACAGAAGTAGCTTTACACTTTCTGGTAAGGAGATTTTATAAGTTGAAGGGGAAATATCCTGTGTGTGGCACCTGTAGCAGCAGATAGACCAGGCAGAAATTGCAGGGTTATAGCTCCCTCCCCTACTGGGGCAAGGGGCCCTAGTCCCACACAGGGACCCTCTTAATAGGGAGTGACTTGGGAGGATATACAGAGTCTGGGAGGTCCAGGCTATACACACACAGCCAGCAGCACATCCATATCTGCAGAGTCAACTGGAAGAGTGCCAGAGAGGGACTATATTTCCTAAAATGATCAGGGGCTGCACCTGGGTTGCTCAGAGACATGAGCAGGTTGCAGGCAGCCATGACCAAGAGAGACTTTTTGCTTTTTGTGGAGGTGGTGTGTGTGGAGAACCAGGCAGTAACTCAACACTGCAGTGTGGTGCCACAGATAGACAATTTAAAAGGAGAGCTGAAGTGTGGCAGGGCAGGCTCCCCATGCATAGCTGCTCTGCCAGCAAAGAGACCAGACTGAAAGCACAGTTTGTTCCCCCAGAATCCATCTGGTGGGGAGTTCAAAAAGCAGCACAATGAAGAGATTGCTGGGTCCCTGCTCAGCAAGGCTAGCAAGCCAGGAGCTACACAGAACAGAGAGTTTGGGACTGTGTCTCCAGTGAGGGCAGTGGGCTGGTAGAGAAACGGACAAGAGTTGAGTACCCGAGATTCTTTGCAGCCAGGCAGACCTCCTACTCCCACAGAGTAAAAGCCTCTAGAAAGGGAAGAGAATGCCCAGCATATCATCCTACAGGACTGCAAGCATCCCATCCAACTGGGAAGCCCTGCAAAAACAGTCAGATCAGGCTCAAAGAGCCCCCTGCTGGATGCATTATCCCCAGGGGAAAGAAAGGGAGACACCAAGGTGGGCCTTTCTGAACTTTTCTCAGCCACAAGTCATGCTGGTTCCTTGGGCACTATTTAACTAAAGCCAGCTGGGCTGAGAGTGCAGAGATTGGCATAGCAAGGGGAATTCAGGGCTTCACACAGCCTCAGGTCTTATACAGAGCTGTCTTCAGTGTCAAGCAGGAAAGAGCTGGCCCTGCTCCACAGATTGGCACCTCACATGAGATAGACAGCTAATTCATCAAAAACTATACATTATTGGAATTAACCTTTGTCAGATGAAGATGTGTGGGGTAGGGGTAGGAGAACACACCCACAATCTTCCCTGAAAACTGAACAGTGCCTCCCAGGGGAGATCCATCCTCCTGATTGCACCAGGAGCCCCCTCTAAAGGCAGATGGATTTGGTAACTGCAGTGCTACTGGACATTAAATGATCCACCCCTGGGCCTTATGCTGATAGAATGCTAACAGGGCAGAGTAGCGAGGATCATCCTGGACTCAGCCAAGCCTGAAGGAGATAGCAACAGACTCGACAACCTGTAGCCTTGAACAGGCCGCCTAGACCTAGACAGGGACACCATCTGACATTATGAGAGGCGGATCCAGAAGAAGACAACAGGAAAATACCAAATCTGCTGAGATGAATTCACCTTGTTCTTTTTCATTATTTGTGCTGTTTTTTTCTCAAATAGCTTTCTAACATTTTTTCTTTTTCTTAAATTTTATTCCTGTTATTTCACTTTTCATTTATTATTTTATTTTTATTTCAAATCTCATATTTTACTCTTTCCTCACCTAACTGCATTTTGTCTTCTTCCTTACCTGTCTTATTCTTGTTTTAAATTTCTTTTCTCACTTTCTTAGCCTTGTTTCTATTCCTTATGCTTACTATTTCTCCTCCCTCTGTCCTCTCAAAATGATTTTTCTTTCCTTTAGTAATCTCACATTCTTTCCCTTTCTTATAGTATTCTCATTCTCTTTCCACATTTATTAATCTTTGCTCATTTGTTCTTGATATTGCTGTTGTTGTTGGGGGGTATTTTTTACTTGTGTGGATTTTTTTTTCTGGGTTGTTCTGTCTTGTTCTGCCAGCACCTGTCCAACAGCATGCAAGATGTGGTGGGATCTGTGACTTTTAGTAAGCTAGTCAGAAGGGAGAGCCCACCAACAAATGAGCCAACAACAATCAAATCTCAATTACAACAAGAGAACACATATAAACTACATAAAAGGCATCCCAGGAGCATCCAGCTCAGGAGATCAAAGACTGCACCACTGAGTCCCACAGGACTCTTACCACAAAAGGCCATGCCACAAAGACAGGGAGCCAAGCAGACTGATCTAATATGCAGAAACAGCAGAAAGAGTCACCTAGAATGGGGAGACAATAAAACAACCCCCAGTGAAAAGGAAAGGAGGAATACCCAGAAAAAAGAGTTAATGAATTTGAGGCAAGCAATCTCTCAGATATAAAGTTCAAAATAATGGTTATAATGATGCAAAAGGACCTCAGTGAGAACTACAAGGAACCTTTATGGAAGCTACAAGGAACTTAGTAGGAACTACATCAGCATGAAGAAGAACATAGAAACTATGAATAAGAACCAGGTAGAAATGAAGAATACAATATCTGAAATGAAGAATACTCTAGAAGAGGTTAAAAAGCAGGCTTGATGAAGCTGAGTACCAAATCAACAAGTTGGAAGACCAGGTAGAAAGAAACACCCAGGCAGAGCAACCATATGAAAAAAAGACTCAAAAAGGATGAGGATAGTTTAGAGAAGCTTCAGGAAAACACAAAACATAACAACATTCTCATCATAGGAATACCGGAAGGAGAAGAAAGGGATCAAGGCATAGAGAACCTTTTGAAGAAATAATGACAGAAAACTTCCTTAAGTTAGTGAGGAAAAAAGCCACACAAGTTAAGGAAGGACAGAGGGTCCCAATAAAGATGAACCCAAAGATGCCCACTCCAAAACACATCACAATTAAAATGGCAAATTTAAAGACAAAGAGAGACTCATAGAGGCAGCAAGAGAGAAACAGTTAGTAATTCACAAATGAGCTCTGATAAGGCTATCAGCTGATTTCTCAACAGAAACACTACAAGCAAGAAGGGAATGTCATGAAATATTCCAAGCAATAAAAAGCAAAGACCTGTGACTAAAACTATTCTATCCAGCAAAGCTCTGATTTTAAAATGGAAGGCAAACTAAAGAGATTTCGAGGCCCCCCTCCCCACCAAAAAAGGCTAAAAGAATACATCTCCACCAAACCAGCATTGTAAGAGATGCTAACAAGACTGTTTTAAGAAGAAGAAGAAATAGAGAGAAGAGAGAGGAACACGGGTACAAAGGGAAAAAATAGCAATGAATAAGTACCTATCAATAATAACCTTAAATGCAAATGGATTAAGCTCTATTCAAAAACCATCAGGTAGCTGAATGGATAAGAAAATGTGACCTGCATATATGCTGTCTACAATAGACCAACCTCAGAACAAAAGATATACATATGCTAAAAGTGAAGGGAAGTAAAAAAATATTTAAAAAATGGACATAAAAAATCTGAGGTAGCAATACTTATATAGGAAAAATAGAGTTCAAAACTAAGGTCATAATAAGAGACAAAGAAGGTCACTACATAATACTTAAGGGAGCAGTTCAGCAAGAAGATATAACCCTGGTAAACATATATGTGCCCAATATAGGAGCACCTAGATATATTAGGAAAATCTTCAAAGATTTTCAGAAAGAGATCAACAGCAATACTGTCATCATAAGGCATATTAACACTCCACTTCAACAATGAATACATTTTCCAAATAAAGAATCAACAGGATTATTGTGGCACTGAACAATACTTTAGATCAAATGGACTTAATTGATATTTACAGAAGAGTTCACCTGAAAGAAGCAAAATATACATTCTTTTCAAATACATATGGGTCATTTTCAAAGATAGACCACATGGTAGGACACAAAACAAGCCTCAACATATTCAAGAAAATAGAATTATATCAAGCATCTTCTCAATTCATAATGGCTTGAAAATAGAAACCAACGTCAAGGAAAAAGTTCAAAAACATTCACATGCATAGAGACTGAATAACATGTTACTAAATAATGAATGGATTAACAATGAGGTCAAGGAAGAAATCAAAAAGTACCTAGGAACAAATGAAAATGAACACACAATAACCCAAAACCTATGACACACAATGACGCATTCCTAAGAGAAAAGTTAATAGTATTATAGGCCTACCTAAAGAACAGAGAAAAATCTCAAGTCTCTGCATGTATAATACCTTAAATCTCTGCATCTATAAGATCTAACCCTACATCTACAAGAACTACAGGAGCAACAACAAGCAAAGCCCAGAACAAGGAGAAGGAAGGAAATTATCAAGACCAGAGCAGAATTTTATGACGTAGAGACTAAAAAAGAAATCCAAAAGAACAATGAATCCAGTAGCTAGTTCTTTGAAGAGAAACAAAATTGACAAACTTTTAACCAGACTCATCAATAAAAAAGAGAGAGGACCCAAAGAAATAAAATCGGAAACAAAAGAGAAGTAACAACCTATACCATAGAAATACAAAAGGTTGTAAGAAATTAATCTGAACAACTATATGCCAAGAAATTGGACAACCTGGGTAAAATGAGTAAACTTCTAGAACATCAATCTTCCAAAACTGAATCAAGAAGAAGCAGAAAGCCTGAACAGAACAATAACAACTAGCAAAAATGAAGTGGTAATAAAAAAAAACTCCCAGCACACCAAAGAGCTGGACTGGATGGTTTCACAGGTGAATTTTACCAAACATTCAAAAAGAAAAAAAAAAAACGTACACCTTTTCTTCTCAAACTATTCCAAAAAATGCAAAAGAGGAAAAACTCCCAAACCCTTTAAAAATTATTTTATTATTGTTCAAGTACAGTCATCTGCATTTAACAAACTCTTTTTATGAGGCCAGTATTATCTTAATACTAAAACCAGGTAAAGACACAAAGAAATAAAATGACAGGCCATTCTCTCTCTGATGAACATAGATGCTAAAGTCCTCAACAAAATATTGGCAATCCAGATCCAGCAATACATTAAAAATTTCATATACCACAACCAAGTAGGTTTATCCCAGGGATGCAAATATGGTATACTATTCACAAATCAATAAACATAATACATCTCATAAACAAAATGAAGGACGAAGATCACATAATCATATCAATAGACATTGAGAAAGCATTTGGTAAAATCCAGCACCCATTCATACAAACACTCATGACATGAAAAGTTATCACAGTTGTTTGGTCCACTCATTTACTGGTGGGTAGGGCAGGGGAGAGTGATGGGAGAAAATGGAGACAACTGTAATTGAACAACAATAGAAAAAATAAAATAAAATAAAAAACACTCATAATAAAAACACTCAGCAAAGTGGGAATAGAGAGAGCACACTTCAACATAATGAAAGCAATACACAAGAAACCTACTGCCAACATCATATTCAATGGGCAAAAACTAAAAGTGTGTCCCTTAAATCAGGAAATAAGACAAAGTGTCTGCTTTCACCACTGTTATTTGACATAGCACTGGAAGTTTTAGTCACAGTGATTAGACAAGAAGAAGAGTAAAAGGCATACAAATTGGAGAGGAGAAAGTAAAACTGTAATTATTCACTGTGGCGGACTCCGCCCAGCATTGTCTGCCTGTTGTGGCTGAAAGAGAAAATAAATGCACAGGAGACAGCAATCCTGTGGAGAAAAGGGGGATGGCATGGCTATTCTCTCAAGGGGAGAGTGCCTATGAATGCCTCGGCCACTCCCTCAAGAGGAGAGCGCCCCGACCCTTGCCGAGACAGGCTTCTATTGTTTTTCTCAGGTCTTACATCAGAGAAAGATTTATTATCTGTTACATAGAATATCGTTGTCTACATTTTAGGTACAATCAAGGAAATGAAAATAACATGCAGAGGGGAATGGCAGCGAGCTGATTAGCTCTGTCCTTGGGTGAATTCACACAGGCTTTGGAAATTACCTTGAAGACAGATAATACACATTTGTTGTTTTAGACCAGGGTGATGGAGTTGTAGCAAGAGCAAGCCATAACAGTCAGTATGCATTTTTTTAAGCCTGATTCCCATGGGAAAACTCACTTTGAAGGTCTGGCTCCTGCCCACCACTTTGCTTCTGTAGGTTTTCCATACAGAGCTGAGTCACATTTGCCAGACTGAAACAAACCAGTCCCTTACAATTCACTGATGACATGATAGTATATATAGAAACCTTACAGTCTCCACCAAAAAATTGCTCAACCCAATAAGTGAATTCAGCCATTTACTATTGCAACCAGAATACTAAAGTACCTAGGAATAGATTTAATCAAAGGTGTAAAAGACCTGTATTCAGAAAGCAATAGAAAACTGAATAAAAAACTGAAGAAGATACAAATAAATGGAATCATATAATATGTTCATGAATTGAAAGAATTACATCAATAAATGTCCATAGTACCAAAGCAATCTATACATTCACTGTAATTACTATTAAACTACCAACGGCATATTTCACAGATCTAGAACAATTATTTCAAAAATTTATAAGAAACCAAAAAAGACTGCAAATAGCCTTAGCAATCCTGAGAAAGAAGAACAAAGTTGATCTCACCATATGATCTCACTTATAATCTAATGAACAAAATTAAGGAGCAAAATAGAAGAGGCATGGTAACATGGAACAGACTGACAGCTGTAAGAGGGTAAGAGGGAGGAGGGGAATGGTGGAAAGAAGGGGAAAGGATTAGTCAAGAACATATATGAATGATCCATGGACATGAACAACAGAGTGGGGATTGACTGAGGGAGTGAGGGGTGGGCTGAGTGGAAGGGTGCAAAGGGAAAATATTGGGACAACAGTAATAAAATAAACAATAAAAATGAGTTGTTTTTAATTGAGTATTGACAAGAACTAAATATTTAAATGCAATAAATTTTAATGATTTTTTGAGAATGGAAAAAAAAAAAGGTGGGTAAGGTTACAGAAAACTAACAAGGGTGGTGAAGTGCCCCAAGGCCAGCAACAGCAGGAACTGCTGAGGCAAGGGGATAAGTTGCAGTGGTAGGAAATGGGTGTCAGACAAGAACTGTGCCTTTGGTAGAGGAACACTGTCACTGCCATGTGTGGCCTGAAAATAGTAGAACTGGTGGCATAATTATCAGGGCCCAGTGCAAAATGATAATGGAGGCCCTTGTTCAAAAATTAGTAACAATTCCAAGGTGGGAACAGAAGAGCACTAAACCAAGCACAGAGCCTTTCTGAAGACAGAGTCTTAAAAAAAATTCTAAAGCAGGACTTCCAGCCAAGATGGAGGCATAGGTATACACATTGTGCCTCCTTGCAAAAACAAAAGGAGGACAACAACAAACTTAAAAACAAAAAACAACCAGAACTGCCAGAAAATTGAACTGTATGGAAGTCTGACAACCAAGGAGTAAAAGGAACATTCATCCAGACTGGTAGGAGGGGTGGAGATGGGCAGCTGGGGTGGAGAGGATGTGTAGCAAGGTGGTGGCTGGCAGATCAGGTGAGGTGGTGACTAGTGGACTGGCTGGCCCCACATTTGCGTGCAGGTAGACTATGAGGGAACACTGGGGAGCAAGACAGACTGTGAAATCCAGGGTTCCAGCATTGGGAAATAAAGCTTCAAAACTTCTGACCGAAATAACCTGTGGGGGTTGTGGCAGAGGGAGAAACTCTCAGCCTCAAAGGAGATTCATTAAAGAGACCCATAGAGTCCCAGAACATACACAAACCCACCCACCTGGGAATCAGCACCAGAAGGGCCCAATTTGCTTGTGGGTAGCTCAGGAAGTGACTGAAAGCTGGCTGAGAGCTGAGCAAGTAGCATTGTTCTCACTCAGAACCCTCCCCCACATACAGCACGACAAAACCGTGGCTTGGGTTGCCCCATTGTGGCGAATACCTAAGGCTCCGCCCCTTATGACATAACAGGCACATTGAGACAAAAAAAAAATGGCCCAAGTGAAAGAACAGATCAAAGCTCCAGGAAAAATACAACTAAGCGATGAAGAAATAGCCAACCTATTAGATGCAGAGTTCAAAACACTGGTAATCAGGATCCTCACAGAAATGGCTGAGTATGATCATAAAATAGAGGAAAAAGTGAAAGCTATGAAAAGTGAAATAAAGGAAAATGCACAGGGAACTAACAGTGAAAGGAAGAAAACTGGGACTCAAATCAACAATTTGGACCAGAAGGAAGAAATAAACAGTCAACCAGAATAAAATGAAGAAATAAGAATTAAAAAAAAAAAATGAAGAGAGACTCAGGAACCTCCAGGACAACTTTAAACGTTCCAACATCCAAATCATAGGGGTGCCAGAAGGAGAAAAGCAACAGCAAGAAATTGAAAACTCATTTGAAAAAATAATGAAGGAGAACTTCCCTAATCTGGCAAAGGAAATAGAGTTCCAGAAAGTCCAGGAAGCTCAGAGAATCCCAAATAAGATGGACACAAGAACCCACACAGCAAGGCACGTCATAATTACATTACCCAAGATGAAAGATAAGGAGAGAACCTTAAAAGCAGCAAGAGAAAGAAGATGGTTACTTACAAAGGAGTTCCCATAAGGCTATCAGCTGATTTTTGAAAATAAATCTTGCAGGCAAGAAGGGGCTGGGAAGAAGTATTCCAAGTCATGAAAGGCAAGGACTCATATCCAAGATTACTCTATCCAGCAAAGCTTTCATTTAGAATGGAAAGGCAGATAAAGTGCTTCCCAGATAAGGTCAAGTTAAAGGAGTTCATCATCACCAAACTCTTATTATATGAAATGTTAAAAAGATTTATCTATGAAAAAGAAGGATATCAAAACTATGAACAGTACAATGACAACAAACTCACAACTATCAACAACTGAGCCTAAAAAACCAAAAACCAACTAAGCAAACAAGTAGAACAGAAAGATGTCCAAAATCTAATCCCGGGAACCTGGAAATCTGAGATGTCACATGGCAAAAGCAGATTTGATTACATTAATGGCCTTGAGATGAAAGGTTCTTCTGGATTATCCAGGGGAGCCCGAGGTCCTTGTGAGGGAGAGAGGGAGGAGAAAGACGTGATGAGGACTGCAGAGTTTGAGCAATACCACTAGTCATCACTGTTCTGGAGATGAAGTAAGGATCCATGAGCCAAGGAATGCAGTCCTCTAGCACAGTGATTTTCAACCAGTGTGCCACAAGAATTTTTTAAACATGCAATACCAGACTCTTCAGTCAGGGGCACTGACTTCTTTTCCCTTAGACTGCCAAATTAAGAAATGACAACAGCCGGCACAACAATAGATATCTGGTGTGAATGCCCTGTCTTGAACTATAAACACATAGCTCATATAATAGAGTTTCATTGCATAATAAGGTTGCATGTGCTTGGCTAATTCTTGGTACCAGAAATCCTTATATATAAGTAAAAGCACCTGATTTTTTTAAAAAGTCACTTTGGAGAAAAAAGGCTAGGTAATTACTATCATTTTTTTTGTAAATTAGTCAAAATTATATCTATTTTTGTCAGATTGACAAAAAATATAATTTTTGGTGTGCCATAGAATTTTAGTTACTAGTTTATATGTACCATGAGATGAAAAGTTTGAAAATCGCTGCTCTAGAAGGTAGAAAAAGTTAAGAAACAGATTCTCCCTTAGAGACCCAAAAAGAATGCAGTTCTGTTGACACCTTAACTTTACTCAATGAGATCCATGGGACTTCTGACCTTCCCAACTGTCAGAAAATGAATAAATGTGTGTTGCCTTAAGCTCTAGAGCTTGTGATGATTTATTACAACAACAATGAGAAACTAATACAGGAGGGAAATGAAGAGAGTCAGAATGCAGGCAGTGTCAGTGTTGGAAGGAAGGGACAAGAGGGGACTTGATATTCTCAGAGGACCTCTCCTTTTGAGAGATGTAGAGTTTGGGTTATCTCATAGGATAGTGTCACAGCCCCAAGACAAATCACACTTCCTTCCTCTAGTGTTTTCTATTCCCAGGGAAGTTAAAGTGAGTATCAAAGACTCACAGGAAATAATGTTCTGTTTTAAAACTCTTTGCTTTAGTGACATGACTACATAGATTTGGGGCAGTCAACTAGCATGATGTGAAAGCCTGTGAGCTGATCTGGGAGATGGAAGGAGCCACCTAGATGTTTTCTTTAGTCCTCACTGCCCGAGCGGGTCCACTGAACCAGCATAGTTCTCTCAGATGACTCTTGGGTGTATCTAGAACTCACGAGAAACTTCCCCTGAGGGGAAGGGGTCAACAGCCACACAGCATAACTAGGAGATAAGTGATTTGTAAAATCGGCAGGAGCAAATGAGTTAGTACAGTGTTGTATCAGTTGTTGGGCACAGGACAGGCAAACCAGCAGCAAGACCTGGTAATAGTAGACTCATATTTATAACATACTTGTTCTGAAAGCACAAACCATGTGAAAAACAAACCCAACAAATACTAGAACATAATTTATAATCAATAATTGACATTACAGTAGAAAATATAAAGCAAAGTGTCTAAGAAAAAAAAATCTAGGGGATTCCTTTCAAGATGGTGGCATAGAAAAACATGGCTCACCTCCTCACACAACCACATCAAAATTACAACTAGTCTACAAAACAACTATCATTCAGAACTGTCAGAAATCAAGCTGAATGGAAGTCCTATAACTATGGAATTAAAAAAGAAATTACATCCAGACTGGTAGCAGGGATAGAGATAAGCTAGTCCCATACCCATGTGTGGCAGATAAAAATCAAGAGGGATATCTCAGGAGCAGGTGGTCCTAGCTCCACACCAGGGTCCCCAGCCTAGGGTTCCAGTGCCAGGAAGATAAGTCTCCTAAACTTCTGGCTGTAAAAGCCAGCAGGGATTGAGGCTATGGAAGACAAACTGCTAGAGTCTCAGGCAGTTCTGTGACCCAACAACAGTGCAGTCCTTTTGCCCACTGCTACCCTCTACACAAAATTCTGGAGGCAGAGGTTTGGTGATAAAGGAAAGGAGTCTTTATTCAAAAGCTACACAATTTAGAAATAACAGCTTTCCACATGCATTAGTCACTTAAGCTCATCAACTAAGGCTAAAAGCTTTTAACTCTTGAGTTCCCCTATTATTCACCCTGTTAGTTTTTAATTATCTTATTTTTATAAGATTAGCTGACAAACTAAAACAACATAAGGTACAAAAGCTACAGAATTTTGGAAGAATGGCAGGGTCCTGCCTCAGAGCTCATCCCTTCTAGAACTCCCAAAGAATAACCCTGCCACCCTCACCCAGGCCAGCCTGATCCAAGGCTATGTTTGGAGTTCCTTCCCATCCGAAATACAGTCCTTTGGGAAATGCAGGTGGCTCCAGCACAAGCATCCAGGCATCCTGTAGGAAAAGCAAGAGAGCTAGTCTCTGCCTTCCTTATGTTTATATCTTCTGGCCCATAATTCCATGTATATCGGAGGCATTCCCTTCCTAGACTGTTTAACATTGCCTCAGGCAAACTTCTACAGCCTCTCCTTATTCTTCCAGTGATCTGATTAGATCTCCCTGTATCAGTTTCTCTTAAAGGACCTGCACACAGACTTATTCAAACACTCTCTCTGAGCCCCAGCACAGGAGCAGCAGCTTGAAAGGCATTTCCAACAGACACTCTTGTCAGACTGGAAGCATCTCTCACCATGGCAACCCCAGCTGTAGCCCACAGGCAGCTCTGAGTCTCAGTTTTCCCCTTAAGTCAGTCCCTCCCATGCAGCTCCACCAAGCTCAGCAGTCAGCCCTGTCTCTCAGCCACCTTGCAGCAGTTTTTCTGAGTTACCCACCCTGTGGGGTCCACCTTACTGGTCTGGTTGTTGTGGTTGATTTTTTCTTTAATTCCTTGGTTGTTGGAGTTCCACGTAGTTTGATTTTCAGGTGCTTCTGGTTGTTTTTTGATTTTAGATTGGTTGTTGTCCTCCTTTTGGTTGTGCAAGGAAGCGAACCGAAGGGTTTCTACCTGCATCTCCATGTTGGCTGGAACTTCAACACTAAAAATTAAAAAAAAAAAGAAAAGAAAAAAATGATTTAAGTCAGCACTAGGGAATCTACAAGAATTTTCTTCCCTTAAAGAGTCCCTTATATTATTTTAGAAGTTGAGAGACACCAATATCATTGATTTGTTTTGTATACATGGTGTGTTTTTTGTTCAAACAAGTTCTGCCCTTTAAACATCTAAACTGTGGCCCTGACTGGTGTGGCTCGGTTGGTGCTTTGATCCACATGGCAAAAGGTCGCTGGTTTGATTCCCAGTCAGGGCACATACCTGAGAGAGAAACGATGAATGTTTTTCTTGTATTGATGTTTCTCTTCCTCTCCTTCCTCCCTTACCCCACCCACCTCTCCCCTCGGAGTTAAGTCTCCAACTGGGGTGTGTGCAGGAGGCAAATGATGAACGTTTCTCTGTCATGTTGATGCTTCCCTCCTTTTCTCATTCCCTTCCCTTCTCTCTAAATAATAAATAAATAAATAAAATCTTGTTTTAAAAAGTCCAAATTGCAGAGGGGGCAAAGAGAGAAAAATGGGGGACATCTGTATTAGTGTCAACAATGACAACAACACAAAGTCCAAGTTGCTCTGGCTAGTAAAATCAGGTGAAATCCGCTCAAACAGTCATGCCACTATGGCACGTGAAAGGGTCAGAGTGAAGTGGGCAAAGTTCAAAGGAAGAACACGC